>VZTQ01010555.1:390933-450793 GCA_013400755.1 Pelecanoides urinatrix | reverse complement strand
TATGGATTTATGATAAAATGTGTTTATAAACTTTCTTATTTCTTTTTACTTTTTTATTTTAATTTATGTTTTCAGAGAATTTTTTTGATTTTGTCTTTTTTTAATATTAAAATATTAGTGCCTGGTAATCTCATACATATTCTGATTTGTCCTTCCTATTTTTCTGATTTATTATTTATTTGAAGTAAAGTGAGCAAGTAAAATGATAATGCCCTTTCCAATGAAGAAAACTGAAATAACAGATCTATGTTTTGTTACAGAAAATGTAAGCAAACTCAAGAAGCTGGAATATTTAAATGTAGCTTTGAACAACATTGAAAGAATTGAAAATCTGGAAGGTCAGGTTTTAAACAAACCATTTTGCCTTTTCATATTGAAACACGTAAGTTGTGACTTAGTGTAAAAGAGGGTGGGAGCCATTAAGTTTGATCACCAGTAAAGGTACTTTGTTGATACTCAGAAAAAGACTTTTTGTGTGCAGTATTTAAAAAATGCTTCTTTGAAGCAAGTGCTTCCTACTGCTCCAGTTTTGTCATTGAACTTTCTTAAATGTATTTTAACTCACTTTTTGCATACTCTCTCACCAGTGTTGCCAGCTATGATAGCTCTATTCTTTAATACTTTACAAAGCAGGAATGCAAATTTTTCATGAAACTGGTATTTCCCTACTGTAAAGATAAGATAATTTGTTATGCAGGTTAGCTGGAGCAATGCGAATGCAATTTTTTTTTTTTTTTTAAATGCTATGCAGGCTGTAAAAAATATCTCTTGTGTAATGTTTCAGCAGTCACCTGCACTTTAGCAATCAAGTGTCACACACAAGAGGTTCTACTTTGTGCACAGGTTGCATTGGCAGTCTGGGGTATTTTTAAAGAGTTTTTCAGATTATTCTTTTCTCTGTCATTGCATGAAGTCCTGTCTGGTTTATCTGTGTTTAATCCTTTATCCTGTCACCATAGTTGACAAAATCTAAGACTTAGAGCCATAAACACATTCCATACTATTTGAATAATTTTTGACTTGATTTCCTTCTCTTCCTTGATTCTGATTAGGCCAGTTGCTGAAACCTTTCAAGAGAACAATAAAAAAAGAGCTGGAGGTTTTTTTGTTTGTTTGTTTTATTTGTTTTGGGTTTTTCTGTGGTTTTTTGTAAGTCTACAAGCTGATTCAAGAAGATGGCTTAAATCAAATACAAAAAAATAAGCAAATAGGCTAAACACAAGTTTGTAAAAGCTGAAGAAATAGGTAGTACATTACGTATTTGGCAATTAGTTGAGAAACTCGCATCTGTTTTCATGCTAGTAAATTTTAAGTTCTTCTCTGAGGCTGCATTATTTATTATTGTGATTTGTCATTTACTTAGGAGTCAGAACCTTTGGGAGTGAGCCTTGCAAAAATTTGGGTTATTTAACTCCCCTAATAAATCATTTTGAATTGTTTATTTTCTTTCAGCTCCGTTAAGCATAAAATACTTGCCAAATAGACCTGCAAAGGAAAAGAAGTGATTACAATGATGAGCACTGAAGTTAAGCTTGCTCTTAACTAAACTTTTTTACTCTTAGAGTCAAGGTTATGATTCATGGACAGACTATGATAAAAGGAGAGGCTGATAAATTTTGGATCTGGATTTCCAAGAGCATTTTGTTAGCTAATTTAGAGTTTCTGTCTATAATGAATTGTTTTGGTTAACAAACAACGTTTTCTCACCAGTATTTGCAATTTAACCAGTGATAAAATATTCACAATGGTAGCTGAGTCCATAGAATGGAAAACCTCATCTTGACTTGGAATGAATTTTTAGAAAACCTTATCTTTACACTTGAATGTTAGCTAAGATTAACAGTACACAGAAATGAAACCTATAATTGATCCTGCTCTCCTGAAGCAATTAGACACTCTTTTAGCCATATGGTGAAGACTCAGCTGAGGCGGGGTACCAAGGCAATCAGACTGTTAAAATTGAAGCCCAGCTTATCCAGAAATGAAATACTTAATAGCTCATCTAGTATACAAGCGCTGGCCACAAAGTTTTGATGATGATAAAACCAATAATAAGTTTTGATATTTTGTATTTTATTGAGATTTTTTTTCTTTCTATAAATATTATAATCTCATAAACTTAAGCTGCCAGTCACTCTTTCACTTGTGGCTTGGAAAAGATGTATCCTGGCAGGATGAAATTAGTATACAGACAACAAATGCAGACAGCTTTATATCCAAGTGTGTGCACATGTGTATGTGTTTTTGTGTGTGTGTATGTCATGTACATTTATGTTATGGACAAATTGAATTAAGTTTTTTTTCAAACAGGCTGTGAAGAACTGAAGAAACTTGACCTGACAGCAAATTTCATTGGTGAACTCTCCAGTATTGAAGCCCTAAAATATAATATACATCTGAAGGAACTGTTTCTAGTGGGTAACCCATGTACCGAATTTGAAGGTTATAGACAATTTGTGGTGGCAACTCTTCATCAATTAAAAGTAAGATTTTTTAAATTGAATTTATATCCAAATCAATAACCAGCATTGTTGACTGAACATACTAATCCCAAACAAAGAAAATGCTTGTGATAGGAAATCTAGGAGCATTTTTCATACTGTCCACAGGAAATTAAATTCTATTCTGAAGAATAAATGTCTACAGTAAATAATGTGATAATAAATTGGTTCTGTTTCAACTAAACCACATGCATTTGTTAATTTTTCTGACATTTTCATTGAAGATCCTTAAACAAAATTCTGAAAAAATAAGTACACTGTACACTTATGGCTTTTTTTCTCTCTTTTTTTAATATATACAATGCATTTTAAAATTATTTTCATGATTGCAGAAACTTACCAGGTTGTTGGTACCATACCAACAATATGTACCAAACCAACAGTGTAAGGCAGTAGAAAGATAGAAATTGATGTAAAAATACACTATATTGCATTGACTGCAAATAAATACTTTGAGATTGAGGTTTTGTGCAATGAGGTACTGATGTAATGATTTCCTGCCACGGAAACAGGCAGTCCCAGTCCTGAAATATGCTCCCACAAATTTCCCTTGGAGAAACACAGATGCTTACTTAACTCATTAAAGAGTAGATTCAGCTCCCTTAGTTGGCAATAAACTAACACATCAAAAGAAATAATTCTGTAATAGTTTCATGAGCTGGAGGTCAGACAAATATCAGAAATGGCTGAAGGGACTCTTTCTACTACATAGTCTAATAAGACTAACTGAAATTCCTGGAAAATGCAAAAAGGAGCTCTCAGACACACAAAACCATTTTCAGATCTGAATAGCAACTTATTGTTTAATTCTTTTTAATATAGTATAACTTACATAGAGCTATGGAAGTTTGAAAGGCATATTTTTAATGTTATACAGAAAGTAATCTATCAAAATTAGCCTACATTTTAATGGATTTATTGGTTTGAATATTTTTTAAATTTCTCACATATCTATATTGATTTTTTTTATCTTTGGGAAGTATTTGGATAGTAAAGAAATAGAACGTTCAGAGAGGATTCAAGCACTTCAAAACTATCCAGAAGTGAAACAGAAAATCAGAGAACAGGAACAAGCTTACCTTCTCAAAAGGACCAGAGAAAAAGAAGAGGCTCAAAGAAGGATGCAAGAAAGAAAGGACAAGAAACAAAAACAAATGGAATCTAAGCTTGGATTTGACAGGTAACAGTAAGCAAAAACGGTTTGTGAGTAAACATAATTCTTCTGTTTCTTCATTAAGAATTTTTTTTCTCCTCATTAAATAGTTTATATAATTCCACTTAAATCTCTCTGTTTGTCTGTATTGTTGATTCTAGCAGAATTATTTCTCCTCGTGCATGTTACCTCTAATGAAAAATATAATTAATTACAAACATAATTAATTACTGACCTGCAGACAATACAATAGAATTTTTGTCCCAAAACTCCAAGCTAAATTGTCTGGGTGCCAAAATAGTGTAATTGATAGCTTCTTTCAGAAGAACAGCTGGATATTGTTATCTGAGTTAATGCAGGGGTTCCAGAGAAAGCAGAAGTTCACCTATAATTACTTTTGCTTTAGAGTTATTAGATATGAAGACTGAAACAGAGTATTGCAAATCTTTTGAGATGTAAAAGGCTATGGAATATTGATTTCTGTGCTTCTTCCGCCTAATATTGAGATTACCTAGATAGGAGAAAGATTTTTGTCTGGAGTCATCTTCCACTGCACCTGCCATCCATCTTATTTTTAATCTAATAGAGACTAAGTTTCATGGAGCTGGCTATGGAACTTTGCCCTCATAGATCACAGCTGTGTCATAAATTCAGTTTTCTCTCTATATTGATAAAGAATTTATGAAGATTACAGAGGCTTAGGGCTAGGGGGAAAAAATGATTCAGGTTCTAAGATGGCATTTGAGGAGATGCCTAAGTAAAATGTTGCTACCCTATAAATTTCTAATCTGCTGCTGCCTGATATTGGGAATACTTAAACATCACACAGACTGAAGATTTTCTTTCACCTGAAAGTTGTGAGGGTATCTGAAATTTCTGCTCCTGAAATTAAATCTGTTGAACTACCTATCAGGGTTTTCAGAGGATTAGGCATAACCAGACTATCACTTCTTTATTCAGTAAATGAAAAACATTATGTCAAAATATGTTTTGTTGATTGATAAAAGAAGCAGAGCAGAGAACGTTGTCCAAATCTATGAGACTGTTCTTGGTAGGAATTATACAGCTATTAGTATTGGGTTAAAAAAATATTATTGCAGGAATTAATTAGTAAGTACTCTCATTTCATTGGGATAATGTTCCATGTGATCTTGTGTAGCCCAGACTCCCTGCAGAACAAAGAAAACTGTCAGGTAGAAGGAGACAAAGAACAAGAAAAGTGGAGAACAGTTGAAGATGATGAAGAAGACAGAAGATTTTGGGAGGAGCCTACACCATATACTCCAGAATCTAGATTAGAAACTCACAGATATATTGAAGAAAAACGGAGAGTGAAAGACAATATAAGGTATGGTTTTGTTTTAGTATATTCTATTAATTAAGGAAGGGAAAATTTTCAAAGGTATAGAGTAGATGTAGGCGACTGCCTCACATTAAATATTACTGAGAACTAGCAGCTTAAATCCATGTTGCCTGTGCAAATATGCTTATAAAATCTAAATAAAATATTCAGATTGTTAATTTTGTTTGTTTCATTTTCTAAAATTTATTTATGATACCCTTTATCTTGTTTTTCTTCAAATAGAGTTATTTAAAATATAATTTTTCAACTCCATTTTATGGACTTTAGAAGTTTCACTTTTCTGTCAGCTAGCATGTTTTATATTCTTGCTAAAAGTATTTCTCTGGAGTGCAGATTGCATTATATAAATGCCCTACAGGCCATGCTACAAAATTTTTGCACAAGTGGCATTTCAGGCACCTTTTCTATGTGACTTAGAAATTTTTTCACATACTTTATCAAAGATATTTTGATATAGTAATAATATTCTTCATGTTATCTATGCTATTTGGCATGGTGAATCTGAAGATGTCTTGTGCCTGAAAACCTTCAAAACTTTCTGAAGTTGCCACTGGTTTTGCTGACCATGGAAAATTAATGCAGATACTAGCAAAAAAAGTTTTTTTATTGCTGCTGGCTTATCAGTTCCACAAACATTGTTCTATTTTTCCTTTTTTTTCCTTTCTTTTTTTTTTTTTTTTCTTTTGCTTATATAACAGCATTTGTGCCAGAGATTTTTTCTAGCTGTTCTTTTTAAGGGCATGCTTTTTAAAAGATTTATGAAGCCTAAGTATTGAAAAAGTCAGTCCTAGGGAACTCTCCAAGAAATCTGGAAATCTGCGTAACTTGTTGCTTTTATTAATTCAAGGTCTAGCACTTTCCCAGAAGAACCACTGTGAAACCCAGATTCTAGCTAGTTAGAATTTTGCTGTGTTTGGGGATGCTTTGCTCCAGTCAAAAGCAAATGTGTTCCAAATGCTTCCCTCTAAATATTCAAGAAGAATCCAAACAGCATTATAATAAAGATAGAATAATTCCTTTCTGGATTTTTCTAAATTTCCAAAGCATTTAAAGGAATTAAAAATCCTTTCATGGTTCATTTTTTTTTGGTGGTGAGATTTTTGTTAGGTAGCATGTGAGAACAGAAAAGTGCTCCTGACGTCAAATCATCCTTGCTAGTGGACAGGAGCTGAAATCTAACTTTAATATAAGTTACTCAGTATAAAAGGATGTTTATTTTAGTATAAAATTGACATGAACTCAATCAGACCAATGCTAAATTTGAACCTGTCTATGACATATTAGCACACATTAAATTTGCCAGCTGGGGTATAGTTGGATAATAAACTGAGCACCTTTGGCTATTGCCAAATGAGTGAATACTTGCAGTTTCATTCAAAGAAAATTCAGACAAGTGTAAAATCAGTTGCAGGTAAAAGGTGCACAGGATCTCCTTTAGCTGCTCATTACTAGAACAAGGCCTTTCAGCTCATCTCAGTACAAAGTTAAACAAGTTATCTTAAACTCTAATGATTATAACATGACTGAATTTGCCTTAGAGTGGTTCACATAAGCAAACAGATTTCATCTAGAAACAGATTATTAACAGCTAAGAGGTGGTAGGATATAATTTCCTGAAGCATTCCTGAGAACTGCATCTTTAGAACAGAGTGGTGGTTTTTTCACTTTGCATTTAAGTGTCAAGAGTAGGGATTCAGGTGTAGAAACTGCTAGCCCACGAATCCCACATTAAAGCGCTGATTTATACCATAGAATAGTATTTAACACATGGATAGTTGTGAATCTTTCTTAAACAGAAGTTGTTTTTATGTAGTCATTCCAGTACCTCCACTCAAATGTTTTTATTGCTTCTTCAAATCCATTGTATTTGTAGACCAAATCTTTTTTATGCTTTTTTCCCCCACGGTGGTTTAAAACTTACATAATTTCCCTCATTAGTGGTTTACCTTTAGTGTTCTCTTAATTTTGAATTTATAGTAAGAAACTGGTTCGGGAACACAAAAAGCAATGTTGTCTTTTTGAGAAATGTTTTTTTTTTTTAGTATGCCAGCTGAAGTAGCCATACACACTATATCGACCAGCTGAAGAGTGGATTAATGCAAAGCGACAATTACAGTGTGGTATTTTTAAAGAAAGCATAGCCATTTTTTACCCAGATGCAAGCAGATTTTTCCTTTTTGTGTTGCTAAGATTCTTACTCTTCCTCTCCTTGCTCATGATCTAACATTTATACAGGAAAATACCAGTACTACAAGGCTTAATGATCTTAGAGTGATCTGCTTTGTTTTGACAGATAAGTTTAAGGTAGCTTGTTTACTGCACTAAAGGAAAGTCAGATATAGTTTAATTGCTGATAGCTGGACATGGATAGTGAAGACTAAAGTCTTCATCAGTAATGTGTATTGTATTTTTTGAAGGAAGCACACATCAAAAAATGTAATAGCTGCATCAACAAATAATCTATTTGTATGCACTTTGATCATACTGTATCCTGTTTCGTGCTGCTTGTAATCTTTTGACCATTAAAATTCTTTTTACTAGTGCAGAATAGTGACTGACAGACATGCTATTTAGAGGTATGCCAAGCATTCATTCAGTAGAAGTAATTAAGTTAGCATGAATAAAAAAAAAACTTTAGAATTGCTTGCATACACATCAAATCAGTTAATGGTAATGATACCTCATGATTAGTATGACCATTCATAAATAGAAAAACGTCCCATTTCATATCTTTAAGCAATCCACCAATTTCTTAAGATATACCAGATAAATTTGATATATTACTCTTCAATAATGGACATTGTGACATGCAGAAGTTATTATCAATGTCAGACATGATATTACAAAGCATTTGCTCATCTTTAGATGATACTTTTAATGTGCAATTGGACATTTGATGTAACTGGGTTTGTTCCTGAAATAAGTTGTATCCTTAACATCCTTAACATCCTTAATATCAAATACCAGATAATGGGGACAAACTTTATAGCAGGGCCTGTTGTGAGAGGACGAGGGGGATTGGTTTTAAACTAAAAGAGGGTAGATTTAGGCTAGATATAAGGAAGAAATTTTTTACAATGAGAGTGGTGAAACCCTGGCACACGTTGCCCAGAGAGGTGGTAGATGCCCCATCCCTGGAAACTTTCAAGGTCAGGTTGGACGGGGCTCTGAGCAACCTGATCTAGTTGAAGATGAACCTGCCCACAGCAGGGGGGTTGGGCGAGATGACCTTTAAAGGTCCCTTCCAACCCAAACTATTCTATGATTCTATGATTCTTTGATTCTTACCTCTTGCCGTTCTCTTCTTTCTTTTTTGCTATTAAACATAAAATACTAGAATGTGAAATTATAAACCATTTTTTCTTTCTGTTTTGTTAAGGGAATCAAAAAAGAGAGAGAAGCCTCTTCAGATGCTGGTCACTGCAGAAGGAAAAGTTCTGAATGTGAATGTGCCTAAGTATGTAAGGTTAAGAGGTTAAACAGGCTAACCTCTTTTAGTGATTTGGGCAACTATTTCAAGATATGTGACAATACAAAAATAAGAGGGCTGACAAATTCTTGTTGTGGTATTATATTCCTGGTGGGAAAACTGACTTCTAAAATTATATTCTGATGCTGGAAAAAGAATTAGTTTTCAGCAAGTAAAGTGTTGAAGGTTGTTTAATTTAACATCTTGGTCTTTGATGATTGAAGAACTTTTTTTTCTGTAAAAGATATAAGACATTTTACTCTTTCCCCTTCTATGGTAAGGCCCTCTTTCTTTGAGCATCTTGCCAATAGTGGAAACAAGTTTAACTGGTTTGACTATTGAAGATAAATGTGTATGAGTAGCCACTTTAAATGTAGAAAAATACATCCAAGTAATATTTCTGGACAAAATCATTCTGTCCTCTGATGGCAGATGTAAAACTGGCAGAATTGGGAAGGATATGTAATTCATTTCTATGGCACAAGATCCTTTGACACTGAATGAGGTCTCCAGCAACAGAGGCTGGTGATACGGGGAAGTCCCTTGTATTTTACCGTTGACAAAGGCACCTGGGTATTCAAGTGTTTTGGAATGAGTTTCCAGGGATATCAGCCATATGTTACCATTGGTTTCACTTGAACCAAACCTTCCTTTTCTAAGGAAAAACAGGAGACACAGGCTGCAAACGTTTCCTTATAAACAGTTCCCGAAAGAGCCTCCTACAGGAGACTGTGATCAAAAAGTGGCCTATGAAGGGCCACTTACCTGTCTGCTGTCCTCTGAACAAGTTTTTCCATCTTAAGACTGATTTAGCTGCAAAATCAAAGCTAAGAACATGCTTATCTTTAGCATTAAGAATGCTTTAAGAATCCTGGAAATTTATAAATCCAAGGGTAATAAATTTATAAATCCAAAGTATAAATCCATTCAAATTCAAGGAATTTGAAAACCTACATTATAGGATCAGTGCATAATTTTCAGTGGTATAGGGAAAATTAAAGGTAGTGGCAGAAGAGTTCATGTTTTTTCCATCTGTACCAGAAGATAATTCCCATTGTATTGAAGTACTTCTTTTGTAAAACTGTGGTGACTGAAAAAAAATTTAAATAATTTTCTAGTTCGAAGAAGAAAAGTTTAAAATAGTTTAAAACTTGTGTTAATAAAATTTGATTATGCCTCTAAAAAGCAGAGACATTTAGAATAAAGCTCTAGCTATCTTTTCAGAAGAAATACAGTTCACTGTTAGTAGCAGTCCTGTTTGTGTCACCCAAGTTTTCTGGATTAGAATTTAGTCTGTGGATGTGCCCACGTAAAGCCAGATCAATGAGCAGTTTTTGTCATGGCTTCAACAAGAATATCACATCTCTTCAGGGCAATCTGGCAGTGTATTGGAGAGACATAAATAAAGAGATACAAGTAGACAAATGGTGTTCTCCAAAGTTTTTGCTTGAATGTGAAAGTCTAATGTCCATGGCAATGTCCAAGCTTCTCTGATGTTCTTTTGGAAGGTTAGGAAGAAGAATGGCTGCATGCTGCTGAGAACAGACTATTTCTTTTCTTCTGTTCTGATGAAGCTACCCCTAGAAAATTTTACAGTTCTTTTCTCTTTTTCACCCTTCATGTTTTAGTGAATTCTCAAAATTTGTGATGCAGTAAGAGAAAAAAGCATGAACAGGAAACAAAGCTGTTATGTATTCTCTGCAGTTTTCCATTAAAAAATACCCATAAACTAAAAGCTCCATAAGCTTTCTTTGCAGTTGACTATGTCAGAATACAGGAGAGCAAAGAGTTAAGAAGTATATCTGGCAAACATTTTTATTGCTGAAAAAATGTATCATCTAAACTCTTAACATTTGAGCTTAGTTCTGCTACCTGAACCCAAATTAGCTAAGTATTTTAATGTCACTGAAATATTCCAAATCAATTACATTAAGCAAAACCCTCTCGTTTTATACTAATAACTAATTTATAAAAAACTTCTCACTTATAGGTGGGTATTATTCTGTTTCTTCTCTACTTTAATACATGGGAAATATTTGAGTATATGAACAGAACTTGGAAGTCTAGATTAGATCTCCTTACAGTTTTAGTAATAGATGTTTTCAATTTATGACTGGTATGATTCTTTCACAATTTTAAGAACTCAGCCAGCAGATCACAAACACACAGCTAATACAATCTACAGTCTCATTTTCAACATATTATAAAGCTTGTAGAATCAAGGATATTGTGCAAATCATGTTTTATTTTGGAAATGCACAGGCAGATATTTATACTCTAGGCAAATTAATTGCTATGAACAAAGCTGCAATTTTTTTTTTTTAACATATGATAAGGTTAGAATTACCCAGTTCCAGGCTTTTCATGCTTTTCCTGAACTGTTTTTTCTATGCAGATGTTAGTAGAGCAGACAGATTTCACCAGCAGATGTCTCTCTCTCTGCATTGACAGACTGATCTTAATTTTAACTGACTTCCAGCTGTATATTTTTTTTTTTTATCTCTTGTGGGTTGGGTGGGGAGAACAGAAAATAAATTTAAGAATTACTTTGGTTCAAATTTCAGTATTTTTTTCCGTTCATGAGGAAAATTGCAACTGTTTCTAAAATGATCATGTGACATATTGTCTAAATGGTGTTTTTAGTCATGTAAAATTGCTAGCAGTTGAATTTGAAGTATGCTGTAATGTTTGCTTATTCACTCCAATTGTATTTATCCTGGAGGTGTTTCTTGTCATTATTATTAGGCTTCATTTCTCTTTGAAAGATGATGAAGAAAACAACCAGATCATCTTGGATCTTGCTGTTTACAGGTCAGAATTATTTTTTTTCCCTCTTAATTTTTGCCATTCATAAGTTCTAATACACAGTGTTTCAAATATACTCCTCTCTGTAATGTGGACTTTTCAAGATTAAAACAAATAACATAGGGGATAATGGAATCAATCTTGAAGGCTGTACCAAAGAAATGAAGCTGAATAAACCAAAGACCCTTCGGACTGTTTTGTTACTCCTCGATGAGGACTGTGTCTAATAGTCCTTTTTGGAATTGGTGTTTTCTGCAGTCCACAGGCAGGTTTCCTCCACACCTGTGCTTTCATACTTATGTAAAATCTTTTCCATCCTTCATTTGCAGATTAGGGTTGTAGGGAATGGTTTTTGTGCCTGTTCTCTGGCCCTAGAAGTGGTCTAGCACAGTTCGTGTCCTTCTACTTAAATTCTTCTCCTCCCCAAAACAGAGTAGGGTAGCCTTGTCCTACTTTCCTTGCTTACTGGAAAGAGTTCATGGCCCGTGCTATTTCCTGAACTGTGCCAGGGCATTGCCTGGAAGAAATTTGATTGAACCAGGCCAAAATATAACAAGGAAACCTGATAACTATTTGATAGTATATATTACCAAGCAGTACAGAGGCCTTGCCCACAGTTCAGGAAGAGGTTGGAAACCCACAAGCTTATTTATCCATAATAGGAACTTGTTAGAGTAAAGCTTGAACTAGTTTTATAGCACAGAAACACTATTCAAGCCAGGTGTTCTTCCCTTAAAGCTTATTAATTTCCCTCAAGAGAGGCCTGCTCCTTGTTTCTGAATTATAAGAATTAGGTTTTTTTTGAGCCTCAGAAAATCTGTTCACGTGCAGTAAAATGTTGGATATGTTGTAATATTCTGTGCTTATTTGTAAGAAATGCAAACTAAAAAGTTTGAAAAATTCACCTGAGAAGTAACGCTATAAAAGAAGGGAAATAGGGAATACATACTTGTGCATTCACTAGTAGGTCACAGGAACATGAGTGTATATGTCACATGATGAAGAGCAGATGTCAAAGTGGAGCTTTTACAGGTCATAAATTTTGTCTGATAGTACTGAAATTTAAAAGTACTGTGTTTTCTGGGAATGTAAAGTATTTCTGTTCATTGTTTTCCAGCAAATTCTGTGCAAAAAAAAAGAACTTTTGTTATAAATTTACTAGTTAAGCCTTCAGAAAGAAAAGTAGCAAATTACTTTTACAATTTTAAATAGCAAATAGATTAATTTTCATATTAATGTAAAGCACTAAACTAATAGAAGAAAGACCTTTTCATTTTCCACAAAAATTTTGAATCCTTGCAGATATACAATAGCTGACGTGGTGGACTTGACAGAATTTAGACATTATTTTAATTTACATTCTGTGAACACACAAGAAGATCATGTTTTTATTCCAAAGATATTAAATCCTAATTGAAGTTTGTAGTTTATAAACTGTGAAATCATCATTAAATGATTATTATTATTATTATTAAATCATCATTAGATGATGGTGGTCTGCACTGCTTATTTACTGGACTGTATTGTAGATTGATTAATTTATTTATATTTTATTCTGAAGACATTTGGACACTTCTCTGCTTGATGTTGATGTCCAGCCAACTTACATACGAGTACTAGTGAAGGGAAAGGTGAGTGTTTTCTTACTGCATTCATTTCAAATCAAGAGTTAATGCTTACCATAGTTATTCAGTGGACTCTGGAACTGACTTTTATGAATTATCAACTGTGTGCACCTATGCAGAAAAAATATTCTTTCATATTTGCATTATGTTGGACCACACATAAACTGTGGAAGTCCTAACTAAGAAGACGTGCAAGGCCTGAAATGAAATTTCACTCTCTCTTTCTCTCCTTCTCTCTTCTTTTTCCCCCCACACAGTGTATCATAATTCACTAAAGAAGAGAGCTTGCTAGTTGCCCTAGGCTAGAAGTTAGCAATTTCACAATCTGGAATTTATAGCTGACAGAAACAAATGGATGTATATTCTTTTGAAAGGGCATTTAAAATGTCATTCCAGTTTTCTCTCTTCTCAGTGGTTTTAATTTTATCATCAATTTTTTAAAAAATTCAAAGTACTTAAACAGTAACCTAAAATCCCTATTTTTAACTGTACCAACTGCATAAACAAAACCTCAGAATTACTTTATGTCTAAAATAGACTGGTTATTCTTTCTCATTTAATTGGTAATATAAGTCAAGTATAACTTTATAACCTTCTTTAGAAATGTCACTTCAGGAATGACAGCAATTCAGGAATACACATATGACTATACTTGTAAGTCAAAGCTGTTTAGCAAGCTAATCATTTATTAGGATTAATACTACTTGTAAAGTGAGAGGATTTAGACCTATACTGTCCTTAAGATCAAAGGATGTGATAGTGATGTTTCTGCATGTGTTCTGTCCAGGTCAAAAAAAAAAAAAAGAAATATTTTAGCATGATATACTTCAATCTTATATTTTCTCATAGCCATTTCAGCTTGTGCTCCCTGAGGAAGTGAAGCCAGACAGCAGCTCTGCTAAAAGATCACAAACAACTGGTCATTTAGTTGTCAGCATGCCAAGGGTATGTAAAATAATCTGAGGAGGCATCACACAGAGATACTTAAAATGTTGTGAGTCCTTTGGGAATGTTTCTGAGTTACAGGTAACATCTGGCTAGCTAAAGTTATTCAGTCTAGTCTTTCCCATCAGGACATATTTTCCAAAGAAGGAACATTCCAGAAAGACAATTTAATCATAGAGCCAAGCCTTAGGATTTAAGAGCCCTTTAAAGGAACATTATGAAAATCAGTATTAATAGAACTACTTGTATTTCCTTTATTGTCAACAAAAACAGCTTTTTATATATGAAAAGAGACTCTGCAAAACATACAGTATTGTTCAAAGGTGTAAGAAGATGGATTTTTAAAATAACTGAAAATAAGAAACTTACTTTCTTTTTCCACTTATGAAATAGTAAAAACAAATCAAATTTTCAAAATTTGTGTGGCACACATATGTATGAAGATTATGTTTTAGTTCAAGGACAGGGAAGATGTACTACTCTCACATCTCAGGTGATCAGAACAAGAGTTTCTTAGTTCATTTTGCCTTCATGCTCTCCCTGGCTAAAAAGAGTCCACCGACCAGCTATACCAAGTATATGTAATCACAGAGCAAGAGGGTTGTGGCAACATGGTGTTTCAACTGAAAAATGCTGCACAGTACTTAAAGAACCCTGGGTAGAAGTCATATTCTAATATGACTAACTTTGTGCTCTCCTATCTCCCCTGTGTTCTGATGTTTGCTTGTATGGTGTCATGCTCATCAGGATTCAAGTCAGTTGAGAGTTCTGCTGGCAAGTAAAAACAAATTGGCTTAAAACGTTTTTTGTATTCTCCTTTTTCCCTGCCCAGCCCAGTTCTTGCAGTGTAAATGAGAGCAAACTGATAGGTATGTCCACTTTATTTCCTCCCCACTGTGTGTCTTCCTATGGTTTCAGTAAATGTAGTTTGTACTCTGAATAGGTAAATGGTATTTTCATTTGGAGGATGACATAATGAGTAGATGAGGTAGAATCAAAGGTGGAATCAGGACATCTCCTACCCATTCCCACACATCTGCCAAAAAATTAGAGAATAGAGAAGGAATGACCAGTAATGAGGAACAGTCAAAGACTTCTTACTGAAGTAGTCATTGAGAGAGGTAATGGGTGGCCAGCCAGCATTCAGTGGAAGCTTAGGGGGCATTAGAGCTTAAATACAGGGAAGATGCAGCAGCGTGAACCAGAATAGCAGACAAGGGACAGAGGGAATCTAAGTGGCAGAGGTATCTTCAGGTGTGCGGCATAATGGGTAGGATGCTGGCAGAAACAGGAAGGCATTTAAGGTGGTACTTGATGTCGTCTGATGCAAGACCGGGTTCTTGGACCTGCAGAAAGAGCAGAGATGGACTGAAGGGCTTGGAGCAGACAAGGAGCTGGAAACTTTAGGAAGGAAGAGTTCTGGAGATGAGAATCGATTATATGGTGGGGTTCTGGGAGCTGTGGAAGAGGTTAATCAACTTCAGCATCATGCTTTCCTGCCATTACGTCTTTGGAGGGTTGGACTGCTTTTAAGGCCTCTAAGCCTACATGATATATTTTTGGCTTTCAGAAATAGGGTAAACCTGCCCAAGGATAGTTATAGGAAAAAAAGAACTTCTTGGTGCTCTAGCCCTACCCTTCTGGCCTCTAGTAAATTTCTCTGCTGTGTAGGAGCAGTGGGACATGGTGCTACATATGAGTATGCCAGGATGTATCAATTACAGCATTTCCTTCTGAAGGAGGAACCTTCAGCTGCTACTCGGAGTAATTTCTTTCTCTTTGTGCTCTGATTTAATTCTAAGACTATGCAACTAGTAACTGTAACTAAAAAGTTATTTTTCAGCTTTTGGCTTTTTCCATTTGTGGTTCTATACCTTCTATGTTATCTTCTATGCTCCAGTCCTATACCATCTGTCTTTCCCTACATGGACAGCCTCTCATTAAATCACAAACTGTCACTCTAGCATCAAGTGTGCAGTTTCATGAGGAGTTTGAAGAGTGCTGGAAATTGTACTCATTTGGTTAAGACCCATATTTTGTTAATGTTCAAAATTCACTATATGAGAATTTGTGCTTTCCTATATTTATTTCTTTGAAACTGAGGCCTTGACATTTGCCATTTTAGATAATGTAATTTTCAAATGTTTCTGAACAGTTTTGTTTACTATTTACTTGTCTTTTGGATATTTTAAGGTACTATCAGTTGTCTATCCCATAACCTGCTTTTATTACTCATACGTCTTGCTAGTCTCTTTGTTTGTCTCTAGTCTTTTTTGATCAGTGCCTTAGAAAATGTAAATATTTCAAAGAGTCTCTGGATATATTCAAATCTGCTGCCTGCCCAGAAAGTCATACCTAAATCAGCAAAATGAGTATTATCTCTTCATATTGTGATTGAGAACTGCCTTTATTCCATTATTAGCTTTATATTTCACCTACATTTCAATTACCTTGATATTTTGGCTACATCTACATATTTCACCTAGCCTGAGGGTCTGGAGCCTGCTTCATCTCAGAATATCATGATTCACAGATATTTGTGGGACCTGAGGAGAGAGAAGCTCTATAGAATAACTGAGTTAATGTTCTGAGCTTTGCCTTGGTTTGGTCAAAAACTGCTTGTGTAGCTGGGACACAGAGAGATGTGCACGAATGGAGTGCTACATGGTCTAATATCTTCATTGTCAATGGATCCAAAAAGTTGGACCTGCATCCTGGAAAGCAGCTTTGCAGAAAAGGACCTGGGAGTCTTGGACACCAAGTTGAACATAAGCTGGCAATGTCCTCTTCTGCCAAAGAAGACTAATTGTATCCTGGGCTGCATTAGGAGTGTTGCCAGCAGGTTGAGGGAGGCGATCCTTCCCTTCTATTCAGCACTGGTGAGACACATTTGAAGTACTGTGTCCAGTGCTGGGCTCCCTAGTACAACAGAGATGTGGACATACTGGAGAGAATCCAGCAAAAGGCCATGAAGATGATTAAGGGACTGGAGCATCTCTGCTGTGAGGAAAGGCTGAGACAGGTGGGACTGTTCAGCCTAGAGAAGAGAAGGCTCGAGGGGATCTTATCAATACATATAAATACCTGAAAGGAAGATGCAAAGAGGACAGAGCCAGGCTTTTTTTTTGTGGTGCCCAGTGACAGGACCAGAGGCAATGGGCACAGCCTGAAACACAGGAGGTTTCCTCTGAACATCAGGAATCACTCTTTTACTGTGAGGGTGGCTGAGCCCTGGCACAGGTTGCCCAGGGAGGTTGTGGCATCTCCATCCCTGGAGATTTTCAAAAGTTGCCTGGACATCATCCTGGGTAACCAGTTCTAGATGGCCCTGCTTGAGAGGNTGGTCAAAAACTGCTTGTGTAGCTGGGACACAGAGAGATGTGCACGAATGGAGTGCTACATGGTCTAATATCTTCATTGTCAATGGATCCAAAAAGTTGGACCTGCATCCTGGAAAGCAGCTTTGCAGAAAAGGACCTGGGAGTCTTGGACACCAAGTTGAACATAAGCTGGCAATGTCCTCTTCTGCCAAAGAAGACTAATTGTATCCTGGGCTGCATTAGGAGTGTTGCCAGCAGGTTGAGGGAGGCGATCCTTCCCTTCTATTCAGCACTGGTGAGACACATTTGAAGTACTGTGTCCAGTGCTGGGCTCCCTAGTACAACAGAGATGTGGACATACTGGAGAGAATCCAGCAAAAGGCCATGAAGATGATTAAGGGACTGGAGCAGCTCTGCTGTGAGGAAAGGCTGAGACAGGTGGGACTGTTCAGCCTAGAGAAGAGAAGGCTCGAGGGGATCTTATCAATACATATAAATACCTGAAAGGAAGATGCAAAGAGGACAGAGCCAGGCTTTTTTTTTGTGGTGCCCAGTGACAGGACCAGAGGCAATGGGCACAGCCTGAAACACAGGAGGTTTCCTCTGAACATCAGGAATCACTCTTTTACTGTGAGGGTGGCTGAGCACTGGCACAGGTTGCCCAGGGAGGTTGTGGCATCTCCATCCCTGGAGATTTTCAAAAGTTGCCTGGACATCATCCTGGGTAACCAGTTCTAGATGGCCCTGCTTGAGAGGAGGGTTGGACCAGAGGACCTCCAGAGGTCCCTTCCAACCTCAACCATTCTGACAGTCTGTGATCCTGTGAACTTTGTGGATTTGCTGACCAAAGGTGGATTTGTGCTACTTCACAGCAATTGCCCACAGCGGATAAAAACCAATTGTTCCTTGTTCTATATTACAGTCACAGAATCTGTTTCCTTCCCCCAGGACTGAATTAGGGTGCACAAGTTATATTTTGGGGATACATATCCTTTTCAGATGCTCTCTATCCATACAAATTTTATTGGTATTAATAGGATGTAATCTAGGAAGCAAAGTATAATGAATAAAGGTTAACAACAACTGGAAGGCCAATAGATATTTTTCTTCCAGAACATTATTGCTGAGGTTATCAACAATGTTTGAGAATACTAACTTGAGATAATCAACTTAATATGAATTCCTTTTAGTAAGATAATAGAAAGAACAGAGTTCATGCAACTTCTTCAGGCTGTGTCAGTGATAAGACAAGCCTAATGACTATATTGCACTATATTTAACCTTTTGTTCTTGATAAACAATTATTATCAAAATAAAATTATTTGCAACTAGATAAATGGCCTAGCACATTCCTTTGGTAACTGAAATGTTAACAATTCTATTAATCTAAAAATAGTCTTCTATAATGTGCATCTTGCAATATTATCCTGAAAAGATCTCTCTCTTCTCAGTAACAGAACAGAAAGCTAACTGGATTCAGTAGGTGTTTTTCACTTGCTTTAGTGAGTTTCTGATCAGGTTACTAAACCTTTCACCATTAATCTTCCAGCCTGTTCATAGTTCCTTAGCCTTTAAAATAAAAACCAAAACCTCTTTCCTTGCCTCTCCGATGACCTTGCCATACCACAGATGTTGAAGATAGTAAATTCTACATGAAGTAAAAGAAAGCAAATAATTTTCACCTTATTTTCTGGAAACATTTTTTTAAAATGTACTATTTACTGCACAGCAAATCACTGCAGAATGGGTGTCTTTCTAAGGCAGTGTCATCAAAACAAACTGAAGTACACAACATTCAGTGAAAGGATACAGTGACACTTTTGAAGTGTTGTGTTTATACTGTAATAAGCATCTGCACAGAGATTTTGCATGAGTAAGGGTTGATAGTGACTACATTGTATATGCTTCATTTTCTGGGGAAAATATTTGTGACATGAAGCTTTGAACCTCTATGATATGACTTTGAACCTCTATGCTCTGGCAGTGTCACCTTTGCAGTGATGCAGAAAAATTAAAAACTGAGTTTCTTTCATAGGCTTTGACCAAAGCCAGCATAGTAAATCAGTGATTTTGTAAAATGTCTTCAGCAGATTACATCAGTAGCATTTTAATTAAAGTCTGAGAAACAGCATCAAAAAACAGTGTTATTAGCAAGCAGTTTTTATTTAAGGTTCTAAGGCATTCTGTGTAATGTTTTAAAACTTCACTTTCCTTATTTTAGTGAATCAGAGAGCAGAATTTGGACTTTTTGATTAATTATGATATAAGCAGTCACAAATGAATTCTGTCAGCTTTTTATTGCCTAGGCCTTCAAAAGCATTTAGAAACTTAAAGATGAATGAGAGTTATATTCCTTAAGTAATTTAAAAATAGAAGTGGTATATATTATGCATGTCAGTGCAAAGGTTATTTGATAGAATTTCATTATATAATTCTCACATATCTAGGTATGGTAAATGTAGTAATATTTCATTACCATCAAAGGCATGGGGAGACATACAGCTGTGGAACCCTAGAAGTCTATTCATCCTTTAGAATAAATGTCTTTCAGGGAAACTGTTACTCAACGGAATTCTTGTTGTAGAAGAAGAAAGCTACTGTGGGAAAAAATGTGGACTGAAAAGATGACTCCGCTTAAAAATATTGTTTTCACATATTCATTCTGTATTCTCAAATATTTTCCAGATTCTATTTAACACATCCATTCTGTTTTTTGATTAACACAAATATTAGCAATAGTTTCATAGCATCACTTTCAGAAAGCTTCATTATCTTAATTTAGTCTGTCTTCTTGTATATCACAGGCTTTAAATTTTGTACAGTTATCTTTCTACTGAGCCCAGAGTTTTATATTTGGCCAGAGTTGAAGCTATGGCATTCTGTTTTCCAGAACAGTTATCCTCACTTGATCAGCATTGCTAAGATATGGACAGTCAACTACTGGCTTGATGAAGTTCACATACCATTGTTGCATATGGAGTTGTGTTTCAAAACCAAGAAAAATTAGAGAGTATCACTTAAATTTTTTCTTGAACAGAGGTAGGAGGGTATCTTTTGAGTAAAAGAGCTTTTAGGTCAAACAATATTTGATAATTGATAATAGATGTTCTAGTAGGCAAATCCTATCCCTTTCCTAAGTTCCAGGATCGCTTCTTGTCAAGGAAACCTTTTCTGTTGATTGCAGAATCAGCAAATTCCCTCATCATCCTTGATGATGTGCTCTGAGGGCAAAGTAAGAAGCATTAGTCTCAAGGGAATCAAAGGAATAAATTATTACTAGAAGAACAGAACACTAGAGGTCCTTCTGAGAAGAGAGGGAAGGGCCAAAGAAACAGACTTTTCTTCACCAGGGTATATACAGAATCAAAGGGGATCAGCCCTTTCACAATGAATTTCAGAAAAGAACGACAGAAGCTGTAGGCTCTGAATTATTTCTTGCAGATTTTAGAATGGAGACTTTAAGTTTACTGGGCATCTGGAACAGACTACTTTAAAATCAATTGCACTAAGAAATAGTCAATAAAATGAACTGGTTGGTATAGTTCTTGTTCTCTTCCTTCCTTTCAAATGCTTAAGGAGTCCCTCTCCCATGATGATGTTAAGAAGGGAAAGAGATACCTTTTTGCCATCAGATACCCTTTTGCCAATAACATGTCTTCCAAAAAATGGTGATGGACATGTTTTCTTTGAGAAGCAGAATTCACTTGGACTTTGAACTTGAGATTTTGTTTTAGCAAAGGAGCTGAGGGAGTTTGTGGTCACTCGTCCCTTTTATAAAGAGTGAGGAGAAGTCCAGGCTGCAGCAGATTCTTTAATAAAAATGTCTGAACTAGCACATGGACACCAGAACTGAAATGCAAGTGGAAGGCACATCATGAACCAGTTAGTTAGCTACGGAGAAAATCAGTAATGTGCATTATTAGCATGGTACTAAACAAGACAGCATATATTTAGATACAAATAGATGTATATATTTAAATATTTTGTATATACATATATACTCTCATATAGAGAGTATATAATTCCATTTGAATATAATTCCATTCAGATCATTTTATTAAAATTGCCTTATGTATGTGTTTCTTGCTGAGTGAAGTGTTAAAGTGTAACAGAAAGAGTAAATGTCACAAGAGAAAATTTATTCAGACTCTTAATTTTTCTATTTTTGAGAGATTATTTAAATGCTTGTGAGCATAAATATCAAGTTTTATGAGACTTATTTTTCTGTCTACTTTTATTTTAGGCTAAAGAAATAATCCTGGCTAAGCAAAAAGTATCAACTTCAATTAAAGATTCTGACTGCAATACAGTGCAAAAAAATGCAAGAAGGTAATTCCTTTTTTTCTTTTGCATTAGTTTTATTTTTTGTCCATTCGTTGTTCACATGCCAGAATATATGCTTCTTATTATGTTATTGTTGAAAGTATGAAAATATTGATTTGTATAGAGTAAAATTATGTCTAAAAGCTTTAGACTAATGGCCTGTCTGGTCTGTTTATAAAGTGATCTGCTCCAATAGTAGAGCCAAAAAAGCACTTATTTCTGCCGATCAGTTTTGTTCCATCAGCTCATTCAGATTATTAAACTGGTATATACTAAAACTAAATCACCTACTGAGAATTGCCTCTGCAGAGCTCCTTGCTGTGTAACTCAAGTCTGAAAACCATTTAGAAAGCAATGATTTTGAATCTCTGTCATGAATGTATTTGCTTGCTGGTATACAGGTTGAACTATGGCACTAATAAATAGGTTCAAAAAGCAATTCTGCAAGGTTTTATAACATAGATCCATCCTATTAAATGTGATGTAAACTCCAGCTCTTGAAATCTTGCAGCTAATGACTGCCAGAAGCAAGCAAATATCAGTGATGCACTATTTTTTGTTTTTACTCTTAGCAAGTGTTACTAGCCATTGCTGTAGATAGACACTAAGGTTGATAGACACTTGGCCTAAGTATAAATACTATGATATATCTTTTAATTTTTTCTTTTCCTCTTGGTATAGGCAATGGTATTCATACCAGAATAAGATATAGCAGCAGCAAAGTTTGTAAGCTGTTTAGCTGTTTATATTTGAAGTGTTGCATTTGTTTCCTTGTTTGATTTCACTGTGGTGCATGTTGATGGAAAGGCTAAGCGGTTAGTAAAAAATAGCATTATGGATCATGGGTATTCTTCTTGGTCTCAATATTTAGGACACTGGCAAAATGGCTCTGCAAGAGTCAGTTGTCATTAATTCTGCTTTTTATTTCTTATTTTTAATAATGATCAGTCATGACTTCTTTTCCTGAATGACCTGCATAATGAGAAGACGATAGGACGACTGCAAGAATTTGTTGAGATTCCTAATGAGCCACAAGCACGGCACATTTCCTTAGGCAGCAGTAATTACAACAGTGCACCATCTTGATTACTGAGTATTTAAAATATTTTTAAAAGGTCCAAACCAAATGATGGATACTTACTCTCCATGATACTTGATAAGCCATGGCAATCAGGTGAAGTCCCTGGTGACTGGAAAAAGGGAAACATTGCACCCATTTTTAAAAAGGTCGAAAGGAAGACCCTGGGAACTACCAACTTGTCAGCCTCACCTCTGTGCCTGGGAAGATCATGGAACAGATCCTCCTAGAAGCTATTCTAAAGTACATGGAGGACAGGGAGGTGGTTCGAGACAGCCAGCATGGATTCACCAAGGGCAAGTCCTGCCTGACCAACCTAGTAGTCTTCTATGATGGAGTGACTACATCAGTGGACAAGGGAATAGCTATGGATGTCATCTATCTGGACTTCTGTAAGGCCTTTGACACAGTCCCCCACAACATCCTTCTCTCTAAATTGGAGAGATATGGATGAGATGGGTGGACAGTTCAGTGGATGAGGAATTGGTTGGATGGTTGCATCCAGAGGGTAGTGGTCAACAGCTCAATGTCCAAATGGAAATCAGTGATGAGTGGTGTCCCTCACGGGTCCGTACTGGGACCAGTACTGTTTAATATATTCATCAATGACATAGACAGTGGGATCAAGTGCACCCTCAGCATGTTTGCAGATGACACCAAGCTGAGTGGTGCAGTTGACATGCCTGAGGGACAAGATACCATCCAGAGGGACCTGAACAAGTGGGCCCATGTGAACCTCATGAGGTTCAACAAGGCCAAGTGCAAGGTCCTGCACCTGGGTTGGGGCAACCCCCGGTATCAATACAGGCTGGGGGATGAAGGGATTGAGAGCAGCCCTGCCGAGAAGGACTTGGGGGTACTGGTGGACGAAAAATGGGACATGAGCCGGCAATGTGCACTCACAGCCCAGAAGTTCAACCATATCCTGGGCTGCGTCAAAAGAAGCGTGGCCAGCAGGACAAGGGAGGTGATTCTGCTCCTCTACTCTGTTCTGGTGAGACCCCACCTGCAGTGCTGCGTCCAGCTCTGGAGCCCTCAGCACAAGAAAGACATGGACCTGTTGGAGCGGGTCCAGAGGAGGGCCACAAAAATTATCAGAGGGCTGGAACACCTCTCCTATGAAGAAAGGCTGAGAGAGTTGGGGTTGCTTAGCCTGGAGAAGAGAAGGCTCCAGGGAGACCTTATTGCAGCTTTTCAATACTAAAAGGGAGTTTATAAGAAAGATGGGGACAGACTTTTTGGTAGGGCCTGTTGCAACAGGACAAGGGGCACAGGTTGCCCAGAGAGGTGGTAGATGCCCCATCCCTGGGAACATTCAAGGTCAGGTTGGACGGGGCTCTGAGCAGCCTGATGTAGTTGAAGATGTCCCTGTCCATGGCAGGGGAGGTTGGACTAGATGACCTTTAAAGGTCCCTTCTAACTCAAACTATTCTATGATGCTGTTCTGTGATTCTACTTTGCATAAGGAATGGTTCTTTCCCACAGAATTACAGCTAAAGCTTTAGAAACATTACAAGAAATCAATTAAAAGAAATGTCTTAGCTTTTTTCTAGATCTTTCTTTGTTAGATAACTGACATCATCTCTCTTCCAAACAGATTCTGCCAAACAGCAAGAGTTGGTAACTTGTGGATTAGGAATATATATTTCCTTAGAACCCTCTGTGTGGCCTTTAGTTTTGGCTAGACAGTAAATATTTAAGTAGAATTAATAAGGGGAACATGGAAGTAATGAAAGTAATAATGTGAAATGGTCCCCTTTCCTGCTAGCTGATGAACTAAAGATACTCCATGGCATAGCAAAATTCCAGGAATCTGTGTTTGATTTCAATGCAGTTTTAAGTAATTATGAATACGCTTACTGCAGATTTTGAAGGAAAAATACAAATTTTACTGTTAAAATATTACAGGAATATGTATCACAAAAGTAGAAGTAGGAAAAAAGTCTCTTGAATTACAGTTCTTACTAAAAATAGTAAGTTTTGACCTCTTTAGTTGAAAAGTTGCTGACTAGCCAGATGTTAAAAATTTGCTTAGATTACGGAAGAACATTCATTACAGTGATTACACTTGACAGCTACAGATGTCTTAGCTAAATGCTGTCAGACATATAATCTGCTAAGATATAATGTAGTGCTTTAAATTTCTTTAACTCTTGTTAGCTAGATTACATGATGATACTATCATTACTTCTGCCACGTAAGAGAGATTTAGTCTATGACTATACAAAATTGTATTTCAAACTTTCAAAGAGACAAGTTTCTATGGGAGGAATTTGACAGATTGATTTATTATACTTATAAAGCCTCTATTAATGTAGTAGCTGAGTATGCCAGTCTTTACTGTCACTGGCCTCACAATTCAACAGTGAGGTAAAGAAGTTGAGTTCACCACAGTTGCATAGGTGAACTTCAGATGTAGGTAGGAACTGACTTTTCTGAAGTCATACTAGAAATTTTAAGAGTAACAGTTCAATAAAGTCAATAATCCTTGTCTCATACCCTCAGCTTTAGACTATTCTTCCTTTAACACGTTGGGAAAGAGAAAAAAAGAAATAAAACTCAAAATGTCTCTAACTGTAAATACACACACACTTGAATTCCTCCAGTAAAGAAAGATACATAGACCTACATGAGAGAGACCTTTTTCTTTGTTTTGTTTTGTTTGTTTTCTTTTTTTACTGTAGATCTTTATATAGAGAGGTTGAGAAATACAGCCAGAGAATGGATTAATTTGAAGAGGCAAAGGAATGGAGCAGCAATTTCTAGGGTACTTCACAAAGCAGAATTAAAAACAAATCAGCAAGTTCTGGTGTATACATCTTTTATAATGAAATGAGAAATGTAAGGTAGAGGTGATTTCTATTTGAGTAGTTCAAGCACTGCAAATCTTACTGCTACAAGTGTCTTTCTCCTCTTAGCTAAGTAAGATTGCACTGGTTGACTAAGCCAGGAGGTGCTACAGAAAATAGTGTAATGCATTAGGTTAGAAATCTGACTTACATTGTACTGGAATCAGTTCTTAGTGGCAGTATGTAATTTATGGCTTTTTTTAATTTTATTTTTCCATCTGGATTCTTAAAGGGAAAACAAAATAAAAACATGCTGCTGGAATGTCCATCACTGTCTGCTGGTACACTCATAAATACTTTTGAACAGGTCATCCAGTTTCAGCCAAATTTCACTAGTTGGGAGAGACATCAAATATACAAAAATACCTGTAAGTTATGTTGAACTTGAGGCCAAAACTTGTATGTTTTTAATCACTGTATTTTAGTTCCAACCTTTTTCTAGCAAAATGTCATCATCAGACTCATTAACAGAATTTCTTTTATGGTTTACAATTTCACAGTGATGAATGAGCATTAATTTACTTTCCTTGGAGAATTTTTTATTTTTAGTTGAGCTTTTTTCCATTTATTAACAAGCAAAGAAAAAAACACCAATTATTTCAAAAACTCTACAGTCATCTCACTTGAGATGTAACAGTGTTGCTGAAGATGAGACCTGCTGCAAAGCTCTGATTTACTGGATGACCCTGATTTAGTTTGGTTCATTTTGGTGGAGAAGATGCAATGAACAAATTTGTGGGAAAAATTTGTAGACGTAAGGGTAAGAATCTTTCTTTGGGAGTGAGAAGTCCTAATCTGGATCCTTGAAAGAATTCTTGTGAAGTGTGGGAATACTCCCTTTCCACAGACTTGATGGCTGAGAATCTCTCCCAGTCTTACCCTTCTACAGTTTACAGACAGAGGGATAGAGGTGTGAGAAGTTGGAAAGGAGAGAACTTCATGTTGTAAAGAAATACAGCAGAACAAAATGAGTAATTTCAAGACTGGGAATGGGAAGTAAGATGAGGTCAGAAATTTAATGGAGCTGTAGGCAAATTAACCTGAAAGAACTGCAAGAGGATTTATGTGATCTTTCAAAACCAGAATTCACTTGTGTCTAAACCAAGCACGAATATTTTAACTTAAAGAAAGCTAAGTGCATCCAAAGTGTGGCCTGCACGAAAGACGAATAAATGTGTGGAAAGATCACAAATGGCAAATCAGTTATCAATTCTATTGAGATGTCATGTTTGCCTTCTATGAATACCTGGGAGTAGACTGTAAATCTTAAGAGTTGAAGAGATTTGCAGAAATAATATTTTCAGACTACATAGTTTGTTAGCTGTCATGAAGACATTGAGAATTTTTACAATGCAAGTTACATTGTCTAGGAAAGGGGGGATCATAGGAATTGTAATTCAATTGAATTCTTAAGCAGAAAGTGGAGTCAGGTATGACTGAGCAACATAAAAAAGCTTTTTACTCAAGTTAATCTTAAAGTATAGATTCATTTGGATTCTCATGGAGGCCTGGAGCTAATCAAAGTAGAGGGTATATATCTCTATCATTTGACTAAGGAGGAGAACAAAAGGTGGGGTGCCTCAGAAGTTATTTGAAAATTAGTTTGCACACACAGGCATCTGGTAATCCATAACTGTAGTAAGGGCGAGGAGACTTCAGAAACGTGCCCTTCTGGAGAAAAGCATTCTCAAGAATACTGTTCAGTTAATTCTTGATCACTATCATCTAACGTAATCTCCAGTTGTCCATATGTGACAAGGACAAAAGAACTGAGGGCAGAAATATACTTTAAAGTCTCTTTGTAACATTCCATATCTTTGTAAACAAAGCTTAACACCTTGTTACAATAAAGTGTATTTTCAGTGTAAGCTTCTCTAATGTTTAAACATGAGGGACTCAACTTTGACTGACAAATTTAACAGTCTTTTTATTTTTCTGGGTTAATCAAGGGATGAAAATAAGATGGTATTATAGCCAGACCTAGAAATTCAGGGTCAATTTGCATATTGCAGGTGTTGGAGCATATTTCTTGCTAACAGACAAGGTCAGTTTGAAATTTGGTATCTTGAAGTGATGGTGGAAAAGAAAGTTAAAGATGGAACAGTGAAGTTGAAAATGTCACAGTGACTATGATTTTCTGTCTAACTTTTAGAAACTTCAGTGCTAGTATTATATATATTGTCAGTCTGATGAATCCTATTTGTGAGATTTATTTGTCTTTTAGAACAGAATGACCTAGATATCATCAGCTTTTTATTTATCAGAATTTTTTACCAGTGATTTTTTAGTTCTTCTTGATTGTAGTTGAGTCCTTGAAAAATGAATTTGATTCTGCCAGCCATTGTGTATTCATATCTTCCCAATGATCCACGGATTCTGAAGACCCCAGTTATAACTTCATTTCAGCTTACACCTATGTAGGGAGATTTGAAAGGCCTCTTACGCAATGAAAGAGGTATTAATATTCCAAGTATTTATAAAACCATTATTATTTGCTTAGATTATCTAGCAGATTTTTCTAAGTCTATATTTTCAAAAGTTGAGACCAGAGTATGGCAAGAGTCACACATTCATATCAGTTTACATAAATAAAGATTTGTCTTTCTCAAAACTCTCAAATAAGATATAATTCCATATACTGGAATCACTTTATTTTCTTATTCAAGAAAAGGATTTATTAGTACTTTTTCTAAGACGATAATGACTTTTGTACTGTTTCATTCACAGTGTTGGGAGACTGGAAAAAGTGCCTTTCCAAATCTGTTGGTTGTGACTTGTAAATATCTTTGGAAATCCTGATGCCAGAAAGGAAACTTTCAATCAAATGTCAAATACTGTATATTCTGGATCAAACATATGAGAAATCTTTAGCAAGCTAAATTATATTGAAGTTCAGAAGTTGAAACAGAGGAATGTAACTGTCAAATCATTAAAATATCAAATATGAGGATTAAGAACTATGTGAAAAAAAGTGTAAATTATTAAAAAATATCGAATTATCAGATATGTACTCTGTCACACACCAGATTGTTCAGCAGGCTGCTATAGTTACACAAAATGGAAGGACTGATTTTCTTTATTGTAGAGTCTTTTCATTTTCTTTTTTAAAAGCATTGTTGAACTATGTGGAGATAGAAATAGCCTTTCTATGGGAAAAAGTGCCAGGAAAAAAGAAAGGAGTTAATCCAATATTATTTATTTTTGTATGGTGCTCTAATCTTTAGACCATAATTTTCCCTTGAGTAGAGAACACTCAGCAGCCAGTAGCAGTGCCAAAAACTGTGAACTTCATTTTTTTTTAAACCTGAAATTGAAGTCATTTGCAAACATTGAGATTTCCAGACATGTGCTGTAGCTGGTCCTGCAAGAATTATTATTGTTTTTGTCACTGTTGTCTTACCGTTGCTCATGGAAGAGCTTCAGCAACAAGATTATTTTTATTCTGCTAGGTAGAATTACCTGGAAAAAATGTTTAGATGACCTAAAACTCATTCTTTCTTCCAAAAATTTTCAGGTGGTTAGTCTTAACATCATCAATACCCAGCCTCTTTTTGCATAGATTGTGTAATGAGAGGAGCAGATTCTCAGCAGATATAGGTGTCATACCTGCACTGACTTTAACATAACTGAGTCTTGTAGTCAGCCAAGTATCACGGTAGTTGAGATAACACTATGAAGCTTTACTAAACAAGTGTAGAATATTTGATCATGTGCATATAAGTACATAAATATCCACTTCCTTTCTGGAAAAAAATCACCTGTGCTTGATTCTCAGTCTTTCCTATTGTCTATTGCTCATAAATACTTCTAGATAACGTGCTGGTTAAATTTTGAGAATGACTGATGCGTAAAAACCTTTCATAGCTTGTTGATGTGGATTTTTACTTATGATGCTCACTGTTAATTCATTTGTGGTGTATTGAAGTTTATTCTGCTACTAAGCAATAAGCTATTCAAACTCGATAGAGTTTATTATATTTTCATGACTAGCAATTTGTAAAATTTTAGAGCTGTTGAACAAATGTAAAATACCACTACTAATTAAAACACTTCAAATCAAGGAAAATCTTTTCTACCATCTGACAGAAGCACAGGCTGAGGGTAATTAATTTTCATATTTATGCTATTTAGCTTTTTCTGAGGTGCTTCAGGTTAGTGATTAGTGATTAGATTAAGATTCTGGACAGAGTGTGCTCTCTTTGGAATATCCCCAACAGCTACTGATGAAGTCATTCCAGGTCACAGCACTTTTCATAAATTACATAGGAAACAAAAATGTCTTTTACCTCTTCGGGATGAACATTTTCTAGAATGTTGCCATGAAGTGAATCCACTTTTATTTCATTAAACTGTGTAGTATGAGAAAAAATCTAGCCTTATAAATTGAAGAACATTCAGGGAAAGAGGTAAGAGTTTTCTTGTATCTGTCTTCATTACCCATAAAATACTCCTCTGAGTACTTTTTGTTTGTTTGTGACACTTTTTGGAAAAAGTTATCCAGATTATTAAAGCAGGGTGCTTCTCTGGTCATTTTCCACTCAGTAAAATGAGCAAATAATTCCCCTAGCACAAGAAAAATCTAGTGGCACAAGACTGAAAGAGGTGGCTAAGCTGATGGCTGGCTGTTCTGTTAGCCATGCTTTCCTTGGCACTAGCATAGGAGGAGAGGAGGAAACCTCCCATAAATCCCTTTACATCTCTCTTCCACCGGGACAGAGATCCTGCACGTCTGCTCAGACCCCATAGAACATTGATGGAGAAGCACTGGAAGAATTTGGAAGCTCTTGGCAAAACTCTCTCTTTGTTTTAACAACTTAAGGTGGTGATTTTCAATTAAAAATCTTTTAATAACCTTTACTTACATATTTTCATTACCTGTGTTATCATCAAAGAAATACATCTTTCATTCAGTAAGTTTGCTACTTTTTTGTTTGTTCTAGTCCTAATGAGCCTTTCTGATCTGGGTAAACGTAGTTTTCTCACATCTTTGAAGAGTGTCAGGCTGTCTTTTGTAATGCTGAGCTTGGAACTTTGACCCAAAGTAGTACTCAGTATAAAATGAAAATTAGTATGAAGATGTACAAATTGTGTTGGAATTTGCAGAAATTAGAACATCATTGTACAATTAAATTTCCATTTTGCCATTTTTCCTGTAAACAGTTACAAATTACTTGAAAACAGGCTAAGTTTTTCCATTTAATTGTTGAGCTCCTCTATTAGAAAAGAACAGTGGCTTTAAATGCTGCAAGACAGAAAGTATAAGAATATTTCAAATCTTTGATCATCACGTGATGTGGATAGGTTGCCTTAATGAGTGGCCTGTACACATTTCTAAATGTGATCTAAAAGAATATCCTTAATAGTAATATAATCTGGAAATTCTGTTATAACTCTGACCTTCCTTGTACTTCCATTTAAAATTTTTTTCATAATACAAACACGGTGAGGATTTATAATGCCAAAACATAAGAATTAGCTGATAAAAGCAAATAAATTAGTACAATTACATTTCTCTCTAAATAAAAGTATTTATGCTTTCCAAAGATGAATCCGCTACATAGAAATTAATAGACAGCTAGTGTGAAGGAACTGTGCTAAAAATGAACAGAAAGAAAAAAGAACGAAAAAACAATTATACTAAAAAACCCCTGTCTTACATCAAAACCCAACCATTTGTAATGTGATACTAGCAATCACCATGTTCTGATATAAAGCAAATTATTGATGTCAAAAAATTAACTTTTGATATTTGCAGGCTAAGGATTCTTTTGTACAAAATTTTAGAGATTTTGTAGCACTTTTCTGTGTTTACAATGAGTTTTTTATAACAATCAGTTTTCAAGTAATAAGAACTCTTAATCTTGGTTTAATTTGTCTCACTAACAACTCTCACACTTAAGTCAACAGGTTTATAAACAGGCACCCAAAACAGTTCTATTATATTTGACACTGAAATTAAGTTTTTTCTATTTGTTTTCCTCTTGTTTCAGGAGCGTACAAGTTGAGAAATTAGAAGTGGATCCCAGTAAATATTCATTCCCTGATGTGACAAAGATAATCCAAGAAAAGAAACGAATTGGACAGGGACCTATTAGGCTACAACCAGAGAAGGTTACAGAGACTAAGAAGAGTTATGCTGATTTTGAAAATAATGAAGATGTTCCTCCCTTAATTTGAAACATTTTTAAATAGTCCCTCTATATGTAGCATTTATGCTTGAATTGTTTTCATGACTCTATGTGCAAAGTAAGTATAATATAGTTGAAGTTGGAAATATTATTACAGTTCTTATCATAAACTTTGTTATGCCTGTGTTTTCTGCTGCGTTTTCTGTTAGTATATTGTTACATAAGTTCTTTTTTTCTAGATTGTTTACTTTGTCTCAAACCAGAATGGGAGTCATATAAGTCAGACTGTCATTTTTTCAACGAATTTACTGTCTAGCTTGAAAGATGACATATACTGTAGAAAGAGAGAAGAAAGCACATGTAACAAGATTTATGATTATTCTGACTAAACTGAAGACAGAAAAAATCTCTATGTATTCCTTCAGTGTTTTCTTTCTCATGAAGGACAACAGCAAAAGAAAACAATGTATTCTGGGAGTAAGAGATATTGCTGCAACCTACTATATATCAGTGAATTTTCCAGCATAATGCAGAGCACCTGGATTCTGAGGCTTATATAATAGTGCCACTCCTTGAAGATTTTGGGAGAGAATAACCCTGAACACAGTATCTCAGATGTGGTACCATGGGGAAGTTGGGAGAAATCAGCCAGACCATTCTTGTTCCTCTTGATGCAGCTACTCTAAACTGTTCCATCTTTTTCAGGACCCCCTAAAAATTTCAAGGCTAATTTTTAGATGTTGGATGAAATAAGGTTGAGCAGCTGTAATGGGATGAGCTGCTCCTTCCCTACCTTCCAGCCCTTTTTTAGGAACCAGAGACTCCATTATAATATTTTTTTCCCTCAGCTTCTGGATTGCCCCATGAGTGAAACAGGCAGCATCAAAGAACAAATGTATACTGGGCTACATTAGAAAATTATTGCAATTTGGCAAGATCAAATTTCTTTTGTTTTTCTTTTTTTTTTTTTGCCTAGTTTCCTGAGAAAGCAAGGCTTACATCATTGTTACCTTAGCTCTGTTTTTGAATGTCATTTCTGTTATTTTAACCCTATCTAATGGAACAGAAAGATCAAAGAAATACTCAGCTCCTCTAAATTTAGTAAAAACTGTCACTAAGTAGTAAAAAAGGATTCTCTTGGTGCAGCGGCTGTTTGGAAGAAAGAACTCAGCTGTTACCCATTCTAGCAGTAGTCACTCAGCTAATCAACATATTGGTAACTGAACTCTTTGTGCATGTTAGCCTTCTTGCCTAGGTGGTAGTTAAAGGAAGTAGGAGTCATGATGGTGGGGCTCTGGGAACCTGGGGGAAAGCTGAGGAGAATGTAGGAAGTATTTAGGAAATATGGTTAGACCTGGAGTTACTATGGAAGCAAAAGGTGGATATTGAGAAGACTCTGGAATTCTGCAGAGGGAGGGTTGCAACAAATATTTCTGGCTTGGGTGGTTGTTGAAATGAGGGATATGTAGGGGACATATGACGTAAAACCATAGGAAATAAAGCCTCATTAGCTTTGTTGTATACAAAACAGTTGATGTAAGGATATATATGGCCTTTTAGCTAGGCAATTAACATTCAGTTCTACAGTGAAATTGGTTTTTTACCAATTTTAAGGCCACTGTTATTTCAAAAAACAAAGAGAAACTCCAAGCAAAAAGCAAGTTGAGTGACCTACATTACCTTGCTAATGAATTTGAAACTGTTTCTCTGTGAAGGAAGACTTCATTTGGTCCTGCAGAAAGAAAATGTTTCTGATTCAAACCAGCTTTTGCTTCTAGCTAAATGGGATAGAGCAAGCAAATTCAACTCAGGAAGAATCAAAGAATATTTTGTGGTATATCTTGTTTTCATCCTTAAGATAGAAAATTAATAAGCTGCACTTACAACTGAACCACTAAAACGCCACTTAAAAGATGTTGTTTAAGTAGCAATCTATGTTCAGATAGTGCCCATAATATCCCCCAGCACATAGCCAAGTTCATGATATATTCTTTGGAAGTGCTGTTTCCCTAATTGTGAAAAACACCATTCAAAAAACTCACCAGTTAGAAAGAAAACATTGCTATTGAATTCTGGGATTTTTTAGCCACTCTAAAGTGCTTGATGATTCTCCACAGATGTTTAATGTAAGATAAAAATAAATAGTCTTTCTTAAAGTGCACTGAAGAGAAGCAGAATATATCCATCACTTAGGCTGATGGGTTGAACTGATGCATTTTCTTCGGTTGCAATTTGAAATGGATATAGGATAAAAAAAATAAAGTTTCATGCTAATGCTGCATATACTGAGAGCTGAGAAGAAAATGTATATATCAGAAAGACATAAACCAAAGCTGAATTTGGGCATCATCTGATCTACTGTAGTATCATCTTGGATCTTTCTTTTCCCATCTTGTGCACTGACTTGATTTTTCCAATTCCAAAGTAAATTCTTCCATGATAAGCTTCTCAGCCCTGAAATCTACTTAATCAGCTCTACTTTGGTAAATAGAATATAAAAACATCAACTTCTTTTGCAATATACCTCTATTCACTATAAATTCCTAATCATGCCAGCTAACTATGAAGAAGACGGTATTATGTTTTACCTCTTGATGTCACCAAATAGTTATATGCCCATGAGGATGAGTATGGATCGTTTGCTGGATTGCACATCAAAACATCCACATTTGAGATTGTACNGAAGGGCTGCAGCCCGGGGCAGGGTCTGGGGGTCCTAAAAGTTGGTGCTGTTTTATGTAACTGTGTAGCCCTAGTAGGAAAGCAGGCAACAGATAATGTAATTTTTAGCAGTCTGATAGGCAATTTATGTTTTGATTCCTTTCAAGTCCACTTCCTTTTTTTTGTGGAAGTATGAATTTTACTAACCTTCAGATGGGTGAAGAAGAAAGGCTCCATAACCTTTTTAAAGATAAAAATTGGAAAATTTTGGCAGCAGATCCAAAATTTTGTTTCCTGTAGTTTTATTGATTGCTGTGGGGATTTTTTGATGTTTCTAAGAGGTGAAGACATTCAAGGCTTTCCTCTTTTTCTTCATTGCTTATTTCTGAAAATCTTGTAGGGACAATCCACCTTTCAGACCTTTAACCAGTTTGGATTAACCTGTCCAGAGTTTCAGAAGGTCGTGGAAAACAGATATCCATACAGCCTGGTCATACAAGATTATTTCATTTTTTCCTAAGCAGAGAGCTATAAAATTTGACCTTTGCTGTCAAACCAAAGGATAATACAATTGGATCTTTCCCCATTCCAACTTAGTTCTCTTTCTTGTCCGGTTTCTAGTGGGTAGACAATACTCCCTTTTGGGGAAAAAAAAAAGCTGTATTGAGCTACAGTTACGTGTCGTTGGCAAATTAATAGCAGGTGCCAAAATATACCTGGAACTACTGAAGAAAGAATTGTTTCACATGGTACCCTAAACTTGGGATCCAATCTGAAAATGGAGTATATTCTGAGAATCAGCTTCAATAAAATGCTCCATGTGTGTATGGGCTATGCAGAATACAAGCAGAGGTTGATCACAGAGGAACAAAGTCCTCTGGTGACAAGCACAAGATGATACCAGTGGCCCACAAGAGCGTAAACACACTTCACAAAGTATCAATTACCAATCACAAAGGTAATGCAACCTTGAGAGAAGAAGACATAAGAAAGAGGACAAAGAACATACAGGCAATATAGATAAAATAATCCCATGTAGAGTGGAAATGCAAAGAAGATGACAAAATGAATAAAAGAGAGTCACAGTCCCAACAACAAAAACAAAGGGCAAAGAAGGAAGAATAGCTCCAGCATCGTCTCCCCCAGTTAAGGACATGACAGCTCATCAAAGCCGTTGTGCATCTAGGAGGTTGCTCCTACTTACAGCAAAAAAAAAAAAGTGCTGCTTTTTGATTTGCACTTGCCTCATTCTGCCACTGCAGACTCAGCAATTGTATGTACAGCATTATCTCTTACTGTGTAATTGGGTTAAGTAGATTAAAATCTCAGAGAGCGCTGTGCACATGTGCGTGTGCGTTTTGTGATATTTCACCTCTAACTAGATGACTGGGTGAATTTAAGCAGTATGCAGTGGGTAGATCTATTCATTGTCCAGTAAACAGGAGATGGATGGTGTTAATGACAAATTCTAGCAGTGCTGAGAGGAAAGAGGTTCAGGAAGGCCCTTGGATTTGCCACAAAATCTTCCCCTTTCTCTAAAACCGGGCAATGGGATGTAGGTTTTGGATTTGCACAGTCAGAACAAGAGAGTTTTGTTGTTGATGCATGAGACGGAAGGAGTCTGGTTCCTCCTAGAGCTAAATTGATTCAAACTTTGACTTGAGTCAAAAAAAAGCAAAAAGCAGAAGAGAATCTGTTACACTATTATGGTGTAAAGCTATAGTGCAATTACGATTGCAGCTGTATTGCAGAACACCACATACTAAAATAGCAAAGATTGATTCAAAACTGCCTTTTGTCTTACAGTCTTAGATGCTGAGTGTGTGTATCTGAATATACCCAGTATGGGTAACAGTACTGGACATGCAAAATGTGCTTTCCCACTGCATGTTTCAAATGATAATTCCCATAAGGGCAAGCTGGTGAGTAGCAAATACATTTTTTACTGGTTAATGAATAGTGAAAGCAGCCCACAGGATAGCCTGAGCATTAATATTTTTCTGAACAGTTGCTAAAGACCAGGTGTGAGCTGTCAAAGCTAGACTGTGTTTGTAACTGTAACTTCTCCCAAACAAAATCACGGACTCACAGAATGGTTGAGGTTGGAAGGGACCTCTGGAGGTGCTCTGCTCCAACCCTCCTGCCCAAGCAGGGCCCCCTAGAGCCAGTTGCCCAGCACCATGTCTAGACGGCTTTTGAATATCTCCAGGGATTGGAGATTCCACAACCTCCCTGGGCAACCTGTGCCAGTGCTCAGCCACCCTCACAGTAAAAAAGTGTTTCCTGATGTTCAGAGGGAACCTCCTGTGTTTCAGTCTGTGCCCATTTGCCTCTGGTCCTGTCACTGGGCACCACAAAAAAGAGCCTGGCTCCGTTCTCTTTGCACCTTCCCTTCAGGTATTTATATGTATTGATAAGATCCCCTCGAGCCTTCTCTTCTCTAGGCTGAACAGCCCCATCTCTCTCAGCTTTTCCTCACAGCAGAGATGCTCCAGTCCCTTAATCATCTTCGTGGACCTTTGATGGACTCTTTCCAGTATGTCCAAGTCTCTCTTGTACTAGGGAGCCCAGAAGTGGACACAGTACTGAACTTTATAAAACTTTATGAAGTTTATATGAATTTGTAAACTTTATGAATCATACTTTCAGAGGGTAACAGTTAGTGCTAAGCTTTTGACTTACCTGGCAGCTCTTTCCTTTAAAATATACCATTGTCAATACCATCCTCTGCATGGCGGTGAAATCTACAACACAAGATATAAGACACCGACGGAAGTGACTGATGGCTACGTGTGGCAGGTGCACCCGCCCTGAGAAAAGACCAGGGACATCAGGACCGCTGCATCCTTACTTTTCGTGCCCTTACTTTCACAGCTTTACGGTGGCGAGTGCCCCATCACTTACACACCTTGGGTGTCACATATACACCTCGGGCGAGGAGTAAGAAAATTAAGGCCCCCAGCCAATCAGAGCTGACCACAGATCAGGTTTGGCTAGGGTATAAATGGAGCCCCACCGGAGGGCAAGTTGAGTCGGTCCTCCTCGAAGCAGCGGGTCTGCAGTGGGGGACTCTCCCCTTGGGTCAGGACGCCACCTAAGGAAACTCCTCGAGGTTGAGAGCCCTCATCTTATAGGTGAGTGATCATGCATGTTTTGGATCCTCATTTCTAAAGCTGGCTGTGCAGTATTAATTCCTCATACACACCATCCTGAACCTGTGGTTTACTGACATTGTCAGAGTGTTGAATGATTTTGATGAGCCTCACTTCTAGTTAGTTTTCTGCTAAACAATTTTGGTTCAAATAAAGTTTATTTTTGAATCTAGCACCTGCCTAATTTGATTTTGTGAGCCTCTGCAACACTAGGATCTCAGCTGGACTGCCGTGAAGGCCACAGTCAGAAGTGTGCTTTAGAAGGACTTGTAGAAGAGAGGTGGCAATAGAAAGAAATACTTGTGTAATAGGGATCAGAAGTATTTGCCTGCAGGGCTAATGCAGACATAACATCTATGCACAATGTGGGACTTGTGGAAAGCAGCTTTGTGCACAAAAATGTAATAATTGCTCTTGTGATTGAAAACTAATCATAGCAGCTGACCATCCACCAACCTAACACGTACTCCCTTTGTAGGGTGAGGAACTTTGTCATTAGCCCAAGCAACCATTGACTTGGATTGAGAAAGGACTTATTTTCAACACCATCTTGTATTAGTGGGCTAGACAGCGAAGGCGGCCAGAGTGCCAGATCTCTGGGCGCAAAAGACCAGGTAGATGGGTCGTAAATGACTGGATTCATGGCACAACCCTTTCCCCTACCTGCCAGCACATAGGTCCTGTAAGTCATTGTTTAATTGTAAATTATTTGAGAATAAATGTATTTCTTCTGTTATAGAGTCATCTGTAGCATGTTGAAGCTTATTGTTCTCATTCACACCACCTGAGCAATACTGACTTGGTATACAACTGTCTCCTTCCACTTCCGATAGACCCAGGCAGGGTAAAAGCTCAATGAGGCTGAAAACGGGGAAAGTAACACATAAGGGCATAAGGTATGACATGATTTAGAAAACAGAGCTTACTCTGAGAGTGACGGTTTATGTTTTACATTTTAAAAAGCAGAAATGATCAAATAGATTATTAGTAGCAGTAGTGCTGCTGTTGGTTGCACAGTCATGCACTGGAACTATCTAATAATCAACTGGGATCTCTCCAAGCTAGGTTTTGTACAAACTGCTCCTGCATCAAATCTGTCCCAGTCAAATCGTTAGGAGAACCAAGAGTACATCAGGCCTCCAAACAGCTTACTGTATTGGTTTCAGAATCACCATGAACTAGCTGAGCTGTTTTTAAAACGTACTGAAATTAGAAGGAGCAGGGAAGGAAGGGAAATAATGTCCCCCACTAACCCAACCATTGGAGGTGTTACTTCTGTTACCTCTCTTTTGTTACTCCTGTTACTTCTGTTTAGGTTTGACTAGTGTAAAGTCAGTTCGACAGACTGGACATAGTCTCTTCTGCTTTACAAGCCCTTCCTATAGACAGCAACAACCACGCCCTTCCAAAGAGCAGAATCTCTAACAGAAAGCTTCTATGAGAGCCACACATTAATTTAAAGAAACTCTACCCCTACAGCTCCTCTACAGAAAGGCCCTGACTTGGTGGGAATTGGCCAGGGATCAAGAGTCAAAAGTCCATTCATTTAGGGAGATGGTATGGTACAGGACCAGCCCTGTACTGTACCATCTACTTTGTCTAGACGTTAGCATAATAGTTTGCCCTTGGATGAGTTCAGATCTGCACACAGTGGCAATTTTTCCATATAGGGCACTGTATGGAGGTGTCTCAACCTATAAGAGACTTTTGTCCTATTTGACAACAGCTTTTCTAGCATGAAGCACAGGAAAATCATAATAACCAAGTCCACACTGGGAGTTGTGCTGCTGTAACTGGAAATACAATTTTCAGTGTAGTACACTCTCAGTGTCTGGGGAAAAAAATCTCTGAAGTTAGAGCATTTATCATATGAACAGAAGCAATTAAAAGCTCCAGGCTCTAAACTGTAAGCATCTTTCTCCTCAGAAATTTCACAGAAAATATGTGTATAGAAGAGGAGACTGGTGAACATTTGGTTAGAAAGATGTGAGCTGTGGCTATGCTTTGACCCTTGTTTATGTGCTCTCAGTGCTAACCATCTGCAAGTCTACCGGCAGCATAATTATGCCTGTTTTACAGTGTACATAAATTAGTGTTGGCTCCTCTGGTTTTGCAACCAGGCAGGCAGCCATCTGACTTTTTAATTAAGGATTTCACTGAGATTGATAATAAAGTTCCAATATGCTTCCGTATTTAAATGAAAGTGCATCAGCAGTATAAAATTTTCAAAGGGAAAACATCCACAGAGATTTATCAGATTTATCAGACGCATGACATCAGCTATGAAAGAAATCCAAGCTATCTGATTTTCCTGCACAGAACTCCATTCTGCAGTGGAAATCCCCTAAGGGAATCAAGTCCATTTTTTTTCACTCATTTTAATTTAATTTCCGTGAACCTGAGACTTTGTATCAGACTTCTGAACATTTAAAGATGCTGATATCCTGCATCATTTTCAGAACTTCACGTGTGCTTATGCTCAGCATCTAGTTACAGCTTCAGATATTTAAATGCTTAAAAAAAGTATCACCCTCCCTTATATCTATATTAAAAGCTGCATTTGTCTCACTAAATATATTTTTCAATATTCTAAATAAAATATATGTCTGTTTAAATCTATGCTTACAGTTTAGCTCAATCTGGGAATTCATGCATGAAACTAACTTACTGGCAAGCATTCTTAAAACTTTTCCAAGTGTGTCTCCAGTACAGCTCTACAGTATTTTAGATCATTCAATTAAACTTTAGTTTTCTTCCTGCAAATCTTGAGATTCAGTCTGAACATTCTCAAAGTGATAGCGAAGTGCGAAAGGCTCCTGAGACATGTTAATGTGTACTGTATAGATGTGAACATGTAGTCAGATTTCTTTGTGCTAACTGTGCTGGGGTGATTTTTGTGGGATTTAAGGTAATTTCTCACACTTTATCAGCTGTGATGAGACACATAATAACACGTCTGTGATCTGTAAAGCAAATTCTCCCTTTTTATCAGCATTTGACAGTGGACGCTCAACAACCTGGTTAATCAAAACCAGATTATACTGCTAGAATTAATGAAGCATTCAAAGAGTTTAATGACTAATGGAAGCTTTTTAAAGCCTGTTCAAAGGGATTACTTAGTTTAATATTTGCTCGTAAGTAGTAGAGAAATGTTTGGCATGGAAGTCGTAGTTATTCAGTCAAATGAATTTCCCTGGGTCAACTCAACCTGATAGCTCATCATTGAAAATCTTAGATCTAGTTCATGTTCTTTCAACAGACAAAGAAGCTCTTTCTTCCTTCCCATTGTATTAGATCAGGATTCAGTGTAGAGGATTCAAGGACAGCTGGCAAAAATGACTTGGGACTGAAGTAGAAGACTGTATTATTGAGAATAAGCTGGATATAATATCTGAATCACAAGATTAAAACAAATTACTACATGTAGTTAAGACAGAGAAGTCTGCCTTTTATATGAGGTACTGAATTAGTTTCACACCTGCTAGCTCTTGAGATATCAGACCTTAAATTTATCACTGGGCCCTTCAATCAGGAAAAAAAACATGTACTTTGGTCAGACAGACTGAGATTCCAGGTTTCCCTCTTTGGCTGTAAAGACTTTGTGTGGTATTCTTTGACCTGGACCTTTTCTCAGGTTGGGAAAGAGGATGAAAAATATTGTTCAGTCTGTCCAAGGAATGAACGCCTGTGTATGAACACAAGTTTGAATGTTCTCCCCACTGCCTCTGCTGCAAAATGGTCTCGCTGCTTCTGTACTTCCTTGTGCTTATGGGGCATGACAATGGATCTTTTCAGGTGGTTCTGGGAATCTATTGCCTGACATTGCAAACAAGGGCACAGCAAATGGAGACAAGCAGGAGACCCACTTCAAAAGTACCATCCAGTTCTGAACTAAATCAGACTCCATCAGTCCATTTCCAGGCTGCTGTTGCTTGTGAATGTGGTGCTGTTTTGTATCTTTCATGCTGATTTTAGAGTTCTTGTTTTGTGTTCATCGGAACTTGCCATTTGCTTTTGCCAAAAGGAATTTGAGTAAACAGCTTGATGTGCAAAGTAACTCATAAACTCTGCATATAGCATGGTTTATTGTCAGGATCAGAGTCACTTAAGGTAAAATGCTTTTGCAATAAGAAATCCCCAGCACTCAGATCCACAGGTCCACAGCTCCAGGACCCCATACATCATACCCTGCAGTTTCCCAGAAAGGTCTGAGCTTTACTGTTTTATCTAGTCTCTACTACCTTCCTGAGGAGGCCTGGAAGCTTCCCACACATAGCTCAGCTTCATTGATAATGAAATTATTGGTGAACCAAGAGTCAAAAGTGGGAAAAGATATCCTCATCTTATGGGTGAACACATGAAGAATCTTACATAAAGTGACATACCTCAGTCACTCATCCAACAGTGACAGAGCTGAGAATACCATTCAAAGCCCATCACTTGAGGACAGGAGGCCTGAATACACTGATAAATTTCTTATGCCACTGCCCACAGCAGTAGGTGTAAGGAAGGCCAGATAAAGCCAAATCAAAAGTCCATTTAGCCCAAGATGTGGCTCAATACCAAGCAGGACATTTCACAGGTCAGCAAAATGCAGCAAGTGGCAACATAGCCACCACTCTGGAGGGCGATGTGTGACTGCTAACCCTCTAGGGGAGGCAGGACTTGGACTCTGGCTCTCTTGCACACTCCAGCCTAGCCCAGTCCATTCTTCCCCCTCATTCTGCGAGAGACAAAATTCAATTTTGCATACCCTGCTGGGAAGTATTGACCCTGTTCTGTATAAGAAATATTGACAATAGTGATCCTTCCCTGAGAGAATCTCAGACAGTCAGCAACTGTAGGATATCCTGACCTAGGGGCTAACATGCCCTTATCTTTGATGGAACACTCCTCTGTGAATCTGTGTAGTTATTATTTCACACTAACTATGCTTATAAACCTCCATTCTGTATCCTGTGCCTGCAAGCTTCATGCTTTAATCATGCATCTTGTAAATATTAGCCTTTGTTTATTTTAAGCCTATCAACATTTCCTTGGGGATTCCTGATTCCTTTGATTCTTCCTGTCGTCTTTCTCAGAACCTTTTCTACTTCTGATACATCCAGGAATGACCAGGACAACATATAAGAAGTGAGTGCTCTGTGGTTTTACACAGCAGCACGTTATCTCTCACTTTCCTACAGATTCTTAATGGTCTCTTATTTTTTGAACACTGTCAAGCACTGAGCCCACATATTTATAAAACTGTCTACAAGGAGCACAAATTTTATTTCCTGAGTTTCAATAGCTACAGAAGAACCTGCCACTATGTACTGACAGATCAAGTTGGTTTAGGTAGAGTTATTTTCCCCTTTGTATTTAGAGACATTGAACTATTGTTTCATTCAATCACCCAACCACTTGGGATTTTCAGAAATTTTTGCACTCTTCTCAGGCAGTTTGAGATATGACTACTGCAAGTCATTTTATCACCTCAAAATTTATTGTAGTGAATACTATAATCTCATTATTGATCTCTTTTTCTGGACTGTTTGAGAATATGTTGAGTAGCTGAACTTTGAGTGCAGGTCTCTTGGGATCCATAGATAATCCTCCATTGTGAAAACTGACTATTTATTTCTACTTTGTTTCCTGTCTTTAAGAAATTCTTAATCCTTGAGGTGACCTTCCGTCTTATGCCATGACAGCTTCCTAATCTTTCAACCTGGTCAAAAGCTTTTTGAAAAACTGAGTGCATTATATCAACTAGAATATCCTTTTCCATGTGCTCACTAAAAATATTTCTATTTGAGTTAAAATATCGACAGTAAGACTTTCAAGTGACTGGTGATTTCAATTGCTTCCATTTTTAGTATCTAATCTGAGAAGCCTTTAGAAGGCAGTGATTTTTCACTTTTTCAATAAGTGCGAAGACCCTACCTTTAGTCATTCGCTTGGAGGAGTTTAAATTTGAACATACGGGATCATCAGTTCCTGCTTAAAACCTGGTTTGACTATGCAGAAATACACAAGCAGAAAGTAGAATACAGTGGCATTTCTGGTTATGCTGAGGACAGAAGCTGGTCACAAAACAAAATGGTAAGGAAATTCAAACAGACATGACTCCCAAAAACCACAAAACAGACAATTCTTACTTCCCATCCAGCTTTTATCAAATTAGAAAAGTTAAATGCACAAGATTTTTTTCCTATGCAGGCAGATAGGATGAAAAAAGATGCTAGTTTTTTCCCCTTATGGACTGGAGTTGAGGAGGCAGAACATGCTGAGATGTCAAAGACACCACAGTGCAAAAACCCTTCAAGCACTTTGGTCCACGTCACTTCCTGACAGTTAAATGCTGGGACCTTTGCAGGCAAGTGCCAGGCTGTCGTGGTTTAACCCCAATTGGCAACTAAGCACCACACAGCCACTCGCTCACACCCTCCCCCCACGGTGGGATGAGGGAGAGAATTGGAAGGGCAGAAGTAAGAAAACTCGTGGATTGAGATAGGAACAGTTCAATACTTGAAATGAAATAAAAATAACATTAATAACAACAACAACAGCAACAATAATAATAATAAATTGTAATGAAGAGGAAAACAATGAGACAGAGCGAGAGAGAGGAACAAAACCTAGGAAAAACAAGTGATGCAAATGCTCACCACCGTTTGACCGATGCCCAGCCAGTTCCCAAGCAGCAATCGCCACCCCCTGGCCAACTCCCCCCAGTTTATATACTGAGCATGACGGCATCTGGTATGGAATACCCCTTTGGCCAGATTGGCTCAGCTGTCCTGGCTATGCCCTCTCCCAGCTTCTTGTGCACCTGGCCGAGCATGGGAAGCTGAAAAGCCCTTGACTAGCGTAAGCACTACTTAGCAACAACTAAAACATCAGTGTGTTATCAACACTATTCTCATACTACATCCAAACCATAGCACTATACCAGCACTATATAGTAAGAAGAAAGCTTCCCAGCCAAAACCAGGACACCGGCACCTGCCATCTTCACTTCCACAGCAATCTGGCTGTAAAATGTTTTTCAAAAATGTCATTTTCAATTGGAACGTCATTCCAGCAGAAAAGTTCTCCAACAGTTAGAAGTGTAAATTTTTACTTTTACCTTTAGAAATCCATTTCCAAATTTGTTTGGTTTTTTTTTTTTTCCAAAGGTAATGAACTCCTATTTTACACTAGAGTTGGAAAGAGCTGAATGTTCTCTCGTTCCCTTTAGATTTGAAAGAACATATCATTTGCTTGTCACTAGTCTTTAGTAGATCCACTTTGTACATCATTTACATGCCTTTGACTGCATGACAATTAACAAATTAGTATCTGCATATGATGTATCTTTCTGGGAAATGGTAAGAGGTTGTGAGAAGCTTTACCGTATTCATCATATTCATTGGCATTTCGGGGAGAAGCAATTACAGTGGCTCCACTAAATATATTATTGCACTCTGTCAGGGGATTCAGACCTTGACAGTTTACCCTTGGATGTTCTAGTATTGTAATATAGAAATATGGTGGACCATAAAAAATACAAGAGTTTTTTAGACCCTAGTCAAGAAACTCATTGTGAATTCCATTGTAAAGAATTTTGGAGTGAAGTGGGAGTGAGTCTAAATATAGGCTTTCAAATGGCAGTAGCAAATACATCAATGAACCTGAGAACATCAGTCAGGAGAAGGAGTTGTGGTCTGAATACAGGATTTGCAAACAGGTACTAATTCTTCTTCCACTAAATACTTATTAACTTGGGCAGTTTTTATTGGTCTCCTCCTTCATTCTGGCATTTCAAGACAAGAAAGGCAGTGCAGTCAAGAATCCAACTCTATGCATACGTGTTGCATTCTTGGAAACAAGGTCTAATATGAATTCTTGCAGCATCTATGCATATAAATCCACTGATGCACCAGTAACTGGTGCTAAGGGTATATGTGTCAAACCCTGCACAGGTGGGACAAGAANCCCAGCCAAAACCAGGACACCGGCACCTGCCATCTTCACTTCCACAGCAATCTGGCTGTAAAATGTTTTTCAAAAATGTCATTTTCAATTGGAACGTCATTCCAGCAGAAAAGTTCTCCAACAGTTAGAAGTGTAAATTTTTACTTTTACCTTTAGAAATCCATTTCCAAATTTGTTTGTTTTTTTTTTTTTTTCCAAAGGTAATGAACTCTTATTTTACACTAGAGTTGGAAAGAACTGAATGTTCTCTCGTTCCCTTTAGATTTGAAAGAACATATCATTTGCTTGTCACTAGTCTTTAGTAGATCCACTTTGTACATCATTTACATGCCTTTGACTGCATGACAATTAACAAATTAGTATCTGCATATGATGTATCTTTCTGGGAAATGGTAAGAGGTTGTGAGAAGCTTTACCGTATTCATCATATTCATTGGCATTTCGGGGAGAAGCAATTACAGTGGCTCCACTAAATATATTATTGCACTCTGTCAGGGGATTCAGACCTTGACAGTTTACCCTTGGATGTTCTAGTATTGTAATATAGAAATATGGTGGACCATAAAAAATACAAGAGTTTTTTAGACCCTAGTCAAGAAACTCATTGTGAATTCCATTGTAAAGAATTTTGGAGTGAAGTGGGAGTGAGTCTAAATATAGGCTTTCAAATGGCAGTAGCAAATACATCAATGAACCTGAGAACATCAGTCAGGAGAAGGAGTTGTGGTCTGAATACAGGATTTGCAAACAGGTACTAATTCTTCTTCCACTAAATACTTATTAACTTGGGCAGTTTTTATTGGTCTCCTCCTTCATTCTGGCATTTCAAGACAAGAAAGGCAGTGCAGTCAAGAATCCAACTCTATGCATACGTGTTGAATTCTTGGAAACAAGGTCTAATATGAATTCTTGCAGCATCTATGCATATAAATCCACTGATGCACCAGTAACTGGTGCTAAGGGTATATGTGTCAAACCCTGCACAGGTGGGACAAGAAGAGAAGAATAGAATAGAATAGAATAGAATAGAATAGAATAGAATAGAATAGAATAGAATAGAATAGAATAGAATAGAATAGAATAGAATAGAATAGAATAGTTCGGTTGGAAGGGATCTAGTCCAACTCCCTGACCACTTCAGGGCTGACCAAAAGCTAAAGCATGTTGTTGAGGGCATTGTCCAAATGCCTTTTAAACACTGACAGGCTTGGGGCATTGACCACTTCTCTAGGAAGCCTGTTCCAGTGTTTGACCACCCTCTCAGTAAAGAGATGCTTCCTAATGCCAAATCTCAGCCTCCCATGACACAGCTTTAAACCGTTCCCACGTGTCCTGTCACTGGATCCCAGGGAGAAGAGCTCAGCACCTCCCTCTCCACTTCCCCTCCTCAGGAAGCTGCAGAGAGCAATGAGGTTGCCCCTCAGCCTCCTTTTCTCCAAACGAGACAAGACCAAAGCCCTTAGCCACTGCTCTTAGGACATTCGTCCCAGCCCTTTCACCAGCTTTGTTGCCATCGTCTGGATGCAAAAGAAGAGAACCTTCATTCCATTTCACAGATTTGCTTAGAATTTAATTGAGGACAGCAGCTTTACTCTGTGTCAGTTTAGAGAAACAGAGTCCAGCCTGGGGAAGAGAATTCAACCCTTCTATGAAGTTGATGGGGCCCTGCCATCTTGGCCCCTGTTTGCTGTCATATCTCAAAAGTTGCACAATCCAACAGAGGCAATGCCAGCTAGCGTCCCTCCTCCAGTCTTTACATGGAGTCCTTCCCATCCGTGACTTGGTGACAAATGCATTTTTTTCCACCATGCTTCAAACAAGCAACACCCTAACGAGTGGTATTGCTGTGGCTATCTGCTGTGTCAGTTCTATTGCCTTAAGTCTTCACATTGCCCATCAAGTGATTAATTTAACCCTTAATATGGCCTAGGAAGGAAAGGACTGTTGACTTTTCTTTCTCCTACAGGACACTCTCTCCTTCTCCTGCCTTACCTACCCAATCAGTAGTGCTGCTGGTGTTTCTGTCACCGCCACCCTTCAGGCCTGTGCAGGACGGCGCTGCTTGCAGAGCTCCAGGCGTTGTGCAGGAAGGCACCCAAGCAGAGCTGACTGCAGGGTGGGGGCTCAGCCCTCTGCCTTACTGCTGCTTCAGCCTGATTCCTGGTGGTGGTTTCAGATTCAGACAATGTGGCCTTGCTAAAAATTTTGTCTGCATTACCCCTATTTCTTTTTTTTTTTTTTTTTTCAGCTTGACATGTACCCTGCAGCTTCCAGAGATCACTTACACCTGCCTCTTTCTCANACATGGTTTAGTGGGCATGGTGGTGTTGGGTTGACAGTTGGACTCGATGATCTTAGAGGTCTTTTCAAATCTTAATGATTCTATGATTCTATAATCCTCACAGGGTTGATGGAGTTACCTGGTCATGGTCCTCACACCCTCTGTGTCCTGTTTCAAAGTGGGAACATTTGGGTTGTAAGGAAAAAGATTCCTGCCTGCAGTGGTGATTAAATAGAGAGCACTGTAGCACCCATACTATGGCTGTCTGACAAATTCACAGTTTCCACTGGAAAGTTTTCCCAGTCTGCTTTTAGATAAAATGTAACTCCTGAAACTGAATTTGTAAAATTAGTGAAAAGCAGAAGGGTTTGCATGGAATGAAAATTATGTCAACAGTTTAATAGACTGCTTCTAAAAATGTGGCTTTTCATTTATTTGCCCCCAAAGTCCATCAGCTCTCTTCTGACTATGAGATTGCTCCGCTTTTTCCTAATTGTGGGATTTTTTGTTTCATTGGGAGAAGGATCTTTTTTTATTCATTTGTTTTCTTTGGTATTTTTTTGCTGTTTCTGTGATGAAGCTCATGCTTTCTACAGATAGTGGTGAGTCTGGGACCAAGACAAGGTGTTGTATGTGCTAAGAGACAGTTTGACACCAAATGTGTCAGAAGAGTGCCAAAGCACATAAAAGTAATGGTCCAGGAAGTACTGGCTCCTACCCCGGGGATCGTATAATCTGAAGACTTGGTTACTTGGGAAAAATAACTGCATGTAATCTGCGAATTGATGTCATCCTTGTTACTCCAAACAAAATGTCATCCAGAGAGTTGAATACAGGTTATGTCTGAGACACATTGCTTGATAGCACAAAGTAGTTACCGAACTCACTGCATGGATACTGGGAAGTAACTTTTTTTTATAGGCAAGGCAGGGAAAAAGAGATCTAAAAAATAAAATATCATCAGAATGTCACTTTCTTAAGAGGGTCTGCATCAATCCCTGTCCCATGTCCATCTTCAGAGCAAATCATGGCTCTTTCAGAGAACAAATGAGTGTGGTTTATCTCACCTAAATTTAAATGATGGACTCGGGTCCCCCATAGTGAATGGAAGGACAAAGGAACTTCCAGAAAGTTCCTCTGTAGGGTGAGTAGGCTCCTAACCTAGACACTTTAATGGGAATATATACCTAGCTTCTGAAACAGACAAGCCTAAATATTGTGTAATTGAATTTTTTCTGATATCTCCACACCATCTTTCCCACCATATAAAGTTTGCTATGAAAATGTCTGGAGAACTTCATGCTGCACTCTGTGGCCAAAGATAAAATAATTTTGAAGGAAACAAATATTCCAAGGTCTTGTTACAACTACAAAATGAACAGAAATGTNACCTTAATGATTCTATGATTCTATGATTCTAACTTTCTGCATGTCCTTCTGACATTTCCATATTTAGCAAAGTGAGTTCTAATGCAGAAAAATGCTGATTATTATTCTTCCCCATCCACAATCTTAAAACTTGCACCAGGAGGAAAGATGACCCAATACTGGAACATGACCTATTAAACATTTACTTGTATTTATTGGTCCAGCAAAGGAAAGTTTTATAATCAACACAATGGTGTTTCTCTGCATCCAGCCATTTCTCCTTTACATTTAAAAATACATTTCCAAGCTAACCTTCACTATGAGAACTTTGCTGTTTGAGACTTAGCCAAGTGGTTTAAGGGACTGAAACATAAATAAAGACCTCCATGACCTGTTTGGTTCTGATACTGCCTTTGTTTTGGGATTGTGAGTTTGAAGAACAGACTGTACCTCATTGGAAGGACTGGATTTGGTCATCCTTGGGGGGAAACATTGGCATCTTCTTCAAGAGTGCAGAGAACAAAATTAAGGGAGAATGGAGGATCTTGCTAGAGATGATCCTGACAGCCTGGAGGACAGCTCCAGCAGTCGTAGGAAGCCCCGCTTTAGACATGCAGAGGATGAGGATGCACAGAAAGGTTGAAGGTAAGTAAGAGGAGGGGACTTGTGGGGACTTGGGTGTGTTAGCAACCTCCAGCTGACTTATGCTGGATTTCATAAGTACGATACTGTTTTGATCAAACATTCATGGCTTCTCACAAGCCTTAGCATCGCACCCCAATGATGACAGCTAGCCTTCCGGTTTGGGGCTTGAATGAGTGTTCATATAGGAAAGGCGAAGAAAGTCTGCAGCATGCGGGGCATTTGTTTGAAGACTTTTGGCTCGTTTGAAGACTTTTGCTGCTGGAGCAAAGGAGGGCGTCTGGCAGCAGGTGCCTCATCCTGAGCTCTTCAGGCAGTGGGAGTGACACCAGAAGGCTGAGGGCAAGCAATCCACAGCATGTGGTACTCAGCCATTCTTAGCATCCCTTGCTCTTTGATAAGAAGGGAGGATTTGCATGACTTTTTGCTCAAATTAGCTCATAGAAAACAAACTTTTGCTTGTTAAATGCATGACACATCAGTTATTTGTACATGCATCTAATTAGCACGGGATTTGAAGACTTCTGGGGGGAGCCAGAAGGTAGGGGAGGCATCACATTCTGCTTGTTTGACTTTTTTTCTTTGTCAAAACCATGTCATTTATGTTAAATGTCTTATAAGCCAGAGCCTGACTTTCTGACATGCAAAAATACATCCCTTTGAAACTAAGCTGTCCGGATTATGTAAGACCCAAGACACATTTCTTCCAGCCTTGCAACAGATTAGTCCCTGTTACCAGCTCGATGAACACTGACATCTTTTTTGTTTGATAGCTTTGCATATTTAGTTGCTGAGCAAACTGAGATCCCATTTTTTTTGCCCTCTGAGTGCATTACCAAGGTGCAGTCAAGCAGCAAAACATTTCAGTCAGGTATTTTATGGAAGAATTTGAATTTGGTTATGTTTTCCATGTATTCAGCCCAATTCACCCTTGTGAGTTTAAAATCCTAAGCAGTCTTTAAATTGGACATGTGCAAGCACTACGTTTTAATTGAGGACCTATATATTTCAAGTCTCTCTTCCTACTTCAGCCAAATTTTACTTACGTGAAAAGTACTCTCAACAATCATCTCTTTGCATAGGCTGCAGCACATCCTAAGAGCTCTCCTGCAGAATTGCCCTGCACAGTGCAGTCTCATGTCATGCCTGTGCATGACCTTCTCAAGGTCGCTTCACCAGTTTGTCCATCCTGTGTCCCCATGTCTCAGTATCTTCTAAGGATGGGCTGTTTGATACGTGCATTACCATAACTGACAGTCTTACAGAAGTAAAAGATTTTGCAATCTCTTTTCTGCTGGGAAACTGTAAAGGGAGTTCACTGCCATCGAGAGCAGCTGTTGCAAGTCCCACTGATAGCTGCATTTGCACAGGAGCCAGGGAGGAGTGTACAGAGGAGCCAGATCGGGAATGTGGAAAAGGGCATTTAAAAATGCCAGTCACCTTTGAGAACGCAGGCCCACAGAGATGAAGGTCATCCAGGAAACCGAGAGGTAAATATGTACTGTGAAAAACTCATCAAACAGATCCAGCCATGCCTGCAGAAGTTATTCATAGAGCTGTTGTAGTCAGAGGGGCCATTACATATAAAGGACGGGCACTTTGCAACAAGACATAGGAGGAGATCCCACGATCAGTGTATCACTGGTAACATACCTTCCAGCAGCTTCCATCTGTGGATCTGTGGGTGCAGTCATATAGCATTAATTTATCTTCAGACTCTCTAGAGGTAAGGCTGATTTATTTCACTCCTGTCCACATGCTTATTCTAGTGCAAAGCGGGGCAAAATATCACCATGACCGTGAGGTTTTGCTTCCTTTGGATCAGGCTCAGAAGGTGGTGTGAAGTAAAACAGCAAAAATCAGCAAGCCTGAAGGAGCTCAGGAGCAGTGTGGTTATGGCTGATACCATGTAGAGCAGGCACAGGTTTTGGGTGATGTGAAAGGTAGAGGTGACATTTCACTTAGTGATATCAGTAAAAATTTTCAATTACTCCAATGATCCTCCAGCTCACTGCAAATATTGTGCTAGCTCCAGATGTCTGGTTAGACCAAATTGCTGAGTAAATAAAAAAAAAAAAACAACCCCACACAAAGAGGAATGAATGGAATATCGAACACTCCAGAGACAAGGAGTACCAAAAGACATGGTTCTCCTCAGTCTTTATTCAGTCTTTCTTGTCTTTATATAGAAAGAGAGAGACAATGAATATATGTATAATTGGACTGAATTTGCACTGAAATGAACCATCGTAACTGTAGGAATTCCTGATTTTTTATGTGCCTAAAATATCTTCTTTGAATAATACTTGTGTTAATCTTATTTTTATTTTCAGTTTATTTAATTCTGAAAAATTCTTTAAGCTCCAGAGATGCCTTGAAAGAAGTCACAGACAATTATATGCTCCTGCTTAATATTCAGAAGAAAGAGAAAAGAAACTGTTAAAACTCTCCATGGTCTGTGCCAGAGCTCCAAATGTCTTCTCTGAAAACTAATTACATGTTGGCATATGGAGTCCTGGCAAAAATGTTGCAATAAAAATAGAGGACAAGAAAAGAACTAATTCTCTCCATTTAAAAAATATTTCATAGAGCAAAACTCTTTGGTCTCCTGCTGCTTGCAAGCTGTTAATATAGAGCAGAGAGGAACGTTTCCTAATTTAGTATGGACTTTCTTCTAAGAACTGCCAATTCTTCAGATGCTGGGGGAGAGGTAGAGTAGCAGAGCTGTCCAGAATATCAGATTTATAATTGTTTTTGTCTGTCTCTGCTGCCTATCAGCAGAGACACTGGCAAGTAATCCAATTAAAACAGGCATCTCTTTTTGGAGACTTCAACCCTAACAAAGAAATCCAGGTTCCAATGAAGAAAATGGGAGTTTGCCATTAGCTTCAGTGAAACCAGGGTTAAAAGAACTGGCCTTGATTTTAGGAATCATTGATGGGCAAGAAGGACATTTGAAGTATATGCTTAAAACTAAGCTATTAATTAAGTCCTGCTGACTTTAATTTGGGATATTATGTTGGAAGTGTTGGACACTTCAGGGAGATTCATCTCATCTACTTTTAGATTTCTACCATGTAGATGTCTGTTTCTCTCCTAGTCGATCTTCACACTTCTATAGTCATGGAGAGAAATAAGCATCTTAAAGATGTGAGTTATCTAACTTTTGATGTTTAAGACAAAGTGCCTATTTTTCCAGATTAATTAGAAAAGGACTCTTGGGCTACACCTGTGCTGTTAACAGCGTTGAATCTCCGCATTCAGGCTGTGGAAATTGTTCTTGGTGCATTTTCTGCCTGGGTCCAACTACCGTGTTCCCAATTAGTCCCCAGCCAGAGCTGAGGAGCTACCGCAAGCCAGGGTCATCCCCATGGCACTATGGATGCAGCTATTCTACTTCTCAGGGGAAAGAAATTGTTCATGCAGAAGTGGGCAGCTGCCCTTTGTGTCAGGTATGGGGATGTAGACATAACCTAAGAGACTTGCTCCCGTTTACAGGTTAGCTTTGGAGACGACCGCATTCAGCCACATGAATGGCTTTTGTACATCAGAGAGTACCTGAAATTGTTTTTTTCTCCCTCATACAAAAATACTCCACAGCACAAAATTAAGTTCTAACATGGCAAGGGCAAAATGGCAATCAAGCAAATAGCATGGCATGTTGTAAAGCGAGATTAACAAGACAGTACTGTCAGCAGCAACAGAACTGAATTTCCTTGCAATTTTGATGCAGTATTCATTGTCTCTGAGACTGGCCTGGCAGGCAGGAATCTAGAAAGTGTAGAAAACAAGTTCAACATGTGGCAGCTACTGTGCAACCCTCGGCCTACATTACACGGAGCAAAAGGGAACCTGATTGTGTGCTCAATGCATGTCTGTATGAGAACTTCCAATGTTTATCTTACCACATTTAGCTTTTTAGCAACATAATTAGTATTTTGACATTCGTACAGAAGGAAGGAGAGTTAAAGCTAAATAGATAGTGACCTGTCACATGGTGACAGCACATTCCTGAGCATTTCTCAGATTTCATACACTTTGTGTTCAAGTATTTTTCTTCCAAGATTTATTTAGAAGAAAGCTAATCTTGAAACTTGTGACTTTGGGTATGTGCTTGTGAAATTCAATTTGACATAGACTAGAGATGCAGAATAGAGATATATAGTTTACCTAAGGCCATGGAGAAAGTCAGCTTCAGTCATGCCAATCCCAGATCAGTTTACAAGAGTGGGATTTTTCTAGAGTATGAGTAGATATGCTATATAAAGGATAAGGAGAACATTTTTGACCATCCAAACAACAATTTTATAGGAGATGTTTTCAGAATCAGCCAAGAGATTGCAATCCCAGTGCCACTGAAATAAAAAATGACAGGACTTTGGATCACCAGGACTATTTAAGAATTTTAATGAGATTGCATGTTAATATTTTTTACCCATGTCACTTTTCACCAGAAGTCAGTTGGGAAAGATACTCTTGGATCTTTAAACTCTTTTTATGATATATAATTAAAGTATATAATGGAAGTATGTTAGTTTTCAATTTTAAAGCAAAACAAAATGTATGTTTCATCAAACTGTTATTGACTGTGCTCTTGGTGGTTAGACAAAGCTCTAATTAATACTCTTAATATTTGCTACCTTTGCTAATTTAGGTTTTGATCTATTACATAGAATTATTGCATGAGATTCTGGATTGATTTAGACTAATATGGATTGGTAGAGTCATACCTGTGCTTGAAATTAAGGAGGTGTGTACTTTATTTAGCTTAACATCTTCTGCATTAATGAGGATGGTATGGTATCTAGGAACACTACCCTGGGGAAAACACTAAGAAACTAGTCCCTTGTAATGATTACACACACACAAAATTATTCAAATTTACTACAATTTTATCAAGATCATATTATTTCTACAGCTTCACCTTGCATTTCATTACCAAGGACAATTGTAGCAAACAATCGAAACATTCTCATTTATGATAATGTTTTCTTTTTATTTTGCTTTTCATTCAGCAAACAGGGTTGAGCTAATCTTCCTCAGCAACAGGAACATGTTGGTCTATTAATAGAACTAGATGTTCAATGTTCAGCTTTCAAATGATGTTAAGCATATTTCATATTCCAGAATTAAACAGTAATAAAAAGGAATAGAGGGCAAAACTTAATTAAAAAAATTAGATTTGCACTAACACAATGACTGAAAATGCTAAGATTTGTGAACATTTCATAAATACCTAGTGGTTTCTCCCATGTTTGCAAATAGTAGATAACAGGGCAACAATCAAAGTCAGAGAATGAAATGCGTGCATTAGATTCACAAGTCAATGAATGGGGTTTTAATGAGAGCTGCATATGGTCATTCAGGGAAAAGAAGGGTGGCCAGCGATGCTTCTGTAAGAGCTAGCAGCACAGACTGAGCGTGGTTTGAGCTCTGAAAATCACACATTGCAGTGAGAGCCCTGGACCCAGCCTCCACATGGGGAGCCCACAGGCATTGCTGAAACAGTCGCTGGCAGTCTGTAAGCAGCTTCTTAAAGAGCTGACAGACAACCACAGGCCCTCTAATCCAGCGGGTACAAGTGCATCCAGACCCAGTAACTATAAACTGAAACTACACTGCCAGGGATGGAAAAATGAAGCTAATGTTTAACTAAGAGGGCAATTAACCATCACAACTTCATGATAAATCAGATAAAGTCTTCATCATTTCAGGCCTTTAAACCATGGCTGAATGCATTCCACTATAAAAATTGTAGATCAACTCTAAGTTAACTTATGGTACGTGCTGTGTCTTGTGATATGATATTAACAACGGAATTATTGACTCTTTCACTATCTACATATTGAGGTACTTGCTTCATTTTTTGAGGGAGATGATTTAAGGTTCCCTATAATCTGAATTTCATCTTTTGCCCTGCTATCCTGCTTCCTACCAATGATTCCTCTTGAAGACCATCATGAACTTCCCTGCCTGGTGGTGCAGACAAGCCCCACTGCTCTTCTGCAGTCTGTTGCAGATGTCCCTTCTGTCCCTTCCTCTGTCCTGGGCAGAGCAGGAGAGGAAATCACTTCCATTTAAACAGGGAGAATTGGGTCTCTGGATGGAGCTCAGGTCAGTCACGTTATGGTTCTCTGAGAGCCATTGAGCCTTCCTACTAGAGTCATCTTGGATTATTTAATCTAAAGATCAAGAGAGAGATCTGGTGTGAAAAAGAAACGGGATCAGTGCTGAGTGGCGTGATCACAGGCCAGGGCTATGTGTCACTTTTAAGTTAAAACTTAGACTGTCAGAAACGTAGACTGTTAGTGAAGCTCAAAGGCATCTCATCTTGTTGAGAGCAAAATTAGGGTTGTTATGCATGGTGTTCGGAAATAGCACAGTATGTAAATGCAATTAAACCAGCATCACTGATGACTCTGAGAGACTATGCCAGCAGAATAAGCCTCGGCAAAGCTGCGGCTGGTGCTGAGGCCCCCCTTCCACTTCCCTTGTGGAGCAGCTACTCCCTAGGGAATGAGACGTGAACAGCCATAAAGTCTATAATCTTTTGCCCTTCATGGCTGATGTGGCTTTTAGGCTGCAGCCCAGTGTGGCCCCGCTGTCAAGTCCTTCCTGTGCTCACCCACACACCGTTGAACGAGCCTGGTGTCTGGTTCCCAGCGCTGCTGTGGGATTCCCTCGAGCCATGGGAATTAGAGCACTGAGGGCCCTTAGAGACCGTTTCAGTTCCTCAAGGTCAGAACAGCTATACCCAAATTTTTCTCAGATGTTTGCCTAACGTGCCTTTAAAAGCAGTATCTATTGCCATATTGTTTCCTTGCTGTAGGTTAATGCACCACTATTTGGTCTGCCCTCAGTGAGCAGAAAATCCTGCTTATCCCTTTCACAGCAACCTTGCCTTTAGGCTGTGACTCCTAAAAGGTTCAGCCTCGCTTTCCCACTGTTTCCCCGTTGATGTTTTCTCCGAAACACTGCCCTTTGGACATCTTGATCTAGCTACTCTTTCTCTTTCCAAAAGCTTGTGTTGGAACTAAACCTGATTTGAATTTGAATTTTTTCCCTAACAGTTGTGCAAGTATTTGTGGAAGATAATCTCGCCTCAGCAGCTAAATTGTGCACCCACCTGTGATTTTCTTCTGCCTAGCACTAAGCCTTCTTTTGAAATGGTACCAGGAAGATGAGTAAACGGTTTGTTATGTTAAAAAAGATCAAACCAAGGAATAGGGTGGCTTATTGACATTGCTAATATTCAATCACTGTGTGGGAAACAGAGATTTCCAAAAACACGGGATTAAGGAGGATTCTATAGACATCCCAACTACTTGACCGCCAGTAGAGAGAGAAGGGCAGCATGTGAAGGCAGTGATATTTTAATGGTCAACCTTGCCAAAGATAAAGATCCAGACTGAAAAGAACTGTCCTACTTTGGAAATGTCTTTTTAGTACACTGAAAGAATACAAGAAAAAGAGTTTCAATTAGGATGCTCTACTTTTGCAGCACTCAGTTTGGGAAATGCACTGACAGCAATTGCAAGTACTGATGAGATTACAGAGAAAACTGGAGAACACTGAGACATTCAGGGCCTTGTTGATCCCAGTAATGACAGCTGATGGGCATCCAGTAGGCACAAAGGACAGACCCTTTCCTGGTTAAAGCCTTCTTAGAAGTTAATAAGAGCAGGAAATAACAAAATGGGACTCGGTGATAATGCAAGTGCACATATGTGGGGAGAAAGAAATCAGGTGAAACACTGAATAGCAGAAAGACACTGAGAAAGCAATAATGATGAAGGAGGCATAAGGGAACCATAAGCAGTGAAAATTAGATATGAGCCTGCGAAGCAGTAGGGAAACTGCACTTTTTTAAAGCCAGTATAATTTTGGACTGGAGGCCCAGCATTCTCCCACTCCAGACTGCATGGGAGGTAGTTGCGAAACAGCAGCTCTTGACTTACAGAATTTGCAAACTTTGCTCTCTGTAATGTGCTCCTCCTTCCATTTACCCATTTCTGAGCTTATGAACCTATTTGCATTAACAAATACAAGTTTGCATCCCTCTGTTCAAAGCTAATGATATATTGATTTCACTTTAGTTTCAGGATTCTTAAAGCATTTTTTTTCTAATCTGTTCAAGTATAAGGACAAAGAGCCTTTTTGAATGTTCTGCTAGTATGCAAGCCAAATTCTTATGAAGCCTATATAAGTCATGTTTAGAAACTTCAGCTGAAGTTTGAAGGACTTTCATGTTCATAAACCATTTTCAAAACACTCTTAGAAAGTTTCTGCTCTTTGGTGCCAGCCCTAATGGAGTTCTTGTGGGTGTGCTAACAGGCATATGTGTAATTGTGGACTGAGCTTGATCTAGTTTGACTTCCGCAGCATGCAACACACTGAGGATGCATAACATTGCTTTTTTTTTTTTTACGGTTGGACTCGATGACCTTAGAGGTCTTTTCCAACCTTAGTGATTCTATGATTCTATGATTCTTTCTCAGTGGTTATGCTCTTGTATCGCTTTAATTCTCAAACTTAACTGCATCCAGTTAAACTTCAGAAATTTTAGGCAAGTTGGAAACAAGTAATAACATAATACTAGAAAGATTTTGGCAGAGAGAAGTGAGTTTTGGAGGAGGAAGCTATCACAGTGGGAATAGATCGAAGTTGGTGACTTAAAGGCAAAAAATGTGAAATAATAAGGCAAATCCTAAATTAGTCTAGTCAGTCCTTACCCCTGCAGAAAAAATTCCAGTGATCTCCCAGGCAGCTGTTTTAACAATGGACACTTAGACGCATTTAGAAAATTAGTTTGCTTTGATTTCAAGTGTCAGACATCTAAACTGCTTTTAGGAAGCTGGGTTTAAGAAAACACATCAGCATTTAGTTCCACGTTAGTTTATGTGGGAGACGATTCTCTGCAAAAAGCCTCTAGCTTGAGGAGTGCTGTCCCAGATGGATGTAAAGGGATACGGTCCAGAAGCATCACCTTATTGCAGTCTGTTTTGAAGGGATGAGAAAAATGTGTCGTATCTATTTTGATCCAAGGTTGAGTGGTAAAAAACAAAAAATAAAACCTAGTGATATGATAAATCAAAACCTAAGCCTGGCAACAGGATTTGTCCAGATTGAGGTGTTCACTCTATCTGTATGTTGGACAGTTATTCCGTATAGTATGAAAAAGCAAGTATATATAAGCTTGTATACATATATAAGCATATAAATGTATGCATATACATATGTATTCTAAATTACCAACATGTCTGCCAACAAAACGTACCAAATACAAACACTATTGCAACATCATCTATTTCTTCTGCAGGCAGCCCAAAACACCTTCTCTGAAGGATGTCTGTACCTGCCACTCGTTATTATCCTTGTTGATAGTAGCTGCACTGTTTTTCTCCATTAGGGTAGTTATGACTTGCTGTCATTCACTGTGCCTTGCAGACACAGGGCAAAAACATGGTCCTTCTACTAAAGGGCATCAAAGGATTATAAGTGTAATCATAGACATGTGTTTCCTATTTGAGGCCTGGAGCTGGCTAACAATTGTAAAGCCTAATGTCACATCTAGAAGATAATATTAATAAAAGCTCTGCTACTGACTGCATTGCCAGGAGGGGCAGGTGGGGAGACTCTGCAAAGTGGGGCAAAAAAAGAGGCAAAGGAATCCAAATGAGATTGCAAAGGAGGAAAAAGTAAGATGAGGTACTGCAAAGGATATTGTCCATTGCAGCAAGTGGAGTATGTTAAAAATCACAAAGATATTTTCAGAGTGTACTTGCTACAGGAATGCTTTATTCTGTCCTTGACCTCTGTGAAAATTTCTGCTTGACATCAGTGGGAGATCCTCTTGCTGTCTTCATCAGCCTGAGGACCATCCTAAAAAGGACTTTGCCAATCACTTCCCAGTGTCAGTCAGTATCGAAATGAGCATTACTCTATTTAGAAATTGTGCTTTTTCTCTCCATCCACTTTTCTTCCTTATTTGCCACCGAGGACAAGGAAAAGGCTGAGGTACTTAATGCCTTCCTTGCCTCAGTCTTTAATAGTCAGAGCAGTTATCCTCGGGGTACTCAGTCCCCTGAGCTGGAAGACAGGGACGGTGAGCAGGATAAAGCCCCCATAATCCATGAGGAAGATGTTAACGACCTGCTATGCCACCTGGACCCACACAAGTGTATGAGCCCGGATGGGATCCACCCGAGGGTACTGAGGGAGCTGGCGGAGGAGCTTGCCAA
>VZTQ01010555.1:297160-390675 GCA_013400755.1 Pelecanoides urinatrix | reverse complement strand
GCACTGGTGAGGCCGCACCTTGAGTACTGTGTTCAGTTTTGGGCCCCTCACTACAAGAAGGACATTGAGGTGCTGGAGCGTGTCCAGAGAAGGGCAACGAAGCTGGTGAAGGGCCTGGAGCACAAGTCTGATGGGGAGCGGCTGAGGGAACTGGGGTTGTTTAGCCTGGAGAAGAGGAGGCTGAGGGGAGACCTCATCGCGCTCTACAACTACCTGAAAGGAGGTTGTAACGAGGTGGGGGTTGGTCTTTTCTCCCAAGTAACAAGTGATAAGACGAGAGGAAATGGCCTCAAGTTGCACCAAGGGAGGTTTAGACTGGACATTAGGAAAAATTTCTTTACTGAAAGAGTGGTCAGGCCTTGGAACAGGCTGCCCAGGGAAGTGGTGGAATCCCCATCCCTGGAAGTATTTAAAAGACGTGTAGATGAGGCGCTTAGGGACATGGTTTAGTAGGCATGGTGGTGTTGGGTTGACAGTTGGACTCGATGATCTTAGATCTTTCCAACCTTAATGATTCTATGATTCTATGATACATCAGCTTAATGACAGCAAATATTGCTAGACGAGCCTTGAAGGCACCAGCTCTTCTTTTTTAACCCAGAAAGACCATAGGCAGCAGTGGTGCAGCTTGTCTCTGCTCTTCTGCTAATATACCTTATTCCCCGGTGCCAGGGAGCAAAGGAATTGGATTTCTCCCTTCCCTGTATTTATGTTGCTAATGAAAGAGGCTCATGGACACATTCATTCTGGGACACAAACACCTATTTTTTGAGAAATGGGACTGACAGCACAGCTCATTTTGTCTCGGTAACTCATCAGTGAAGACAATCACACTTGTGATTGAACCTCCAGGCTGCTGGGAGGGAGGGGAAGCTGTGTGGCAACACTAATTAATGCAAGAGCCTGTGCAAGACTCCCTGTCTGGTAAGGGGACCATGTGTAACCAGAAGGTGCTGAGACAGACGAGCATGCACTGCAGAGTTAACCAGCATATATACACTATATGTAGTACATACCATACATTTGGTGGCCTTTTGTTGAGCTCTTTTGGTCACACACATAAATGGTTTCTATTCCCACACTGGTGTGCCGCATCAACCATGCTAATGGGAGGGCATTGGGGGACACACTAAACCCCCTGAAACCCAGTTCTCCGCCATACTAGGTAAATCCTTGCTTGGATCCTTCTTTTGGCCCATGAACATTACCTTTGCCTTGCTTCATCACTGTAGTCCTGATGTAAGTCTCCATCTCAGCTATGTATTGGGAAAGCCAATGTCTACAGTGCTCACAAAGGGCTTTGGGTTTATGCAGTGGAGGCTCTTCCTAACAGCACAGGGAAAACTGTGGCTGTGAATACAAAAAGCAGGTAATTCTATTTTCTACAAAGAATATAAGGAAGAAAAATTCCATGGAGACGCTCCTCAACTTTTCCAACCTTAGTGATTCAAAAACCATGAGAAATTCTGCTAAGAAATGCATTTGTCAAAAATGTACATGAAAAATAAATCATTGCTTAGTATACATGTGACTGGAGTGGAGGAATACTGTCCTTTGCTGGAAATCTGGAGATGGTATGGTACCCAACATGGCACTGCAGGCCATGTGTTGCCTCTGCTAACAGCATCCAAGAGTAGTTCCTTTAAAAAACTGCTGGAAACACATACCTGTGATAACCTAACCAGCCACTGAGTGTCATCTTTGCTCCACAAACCCAGTGGAAAAAGTACTTGCATGACAGAAAGGAGAAAGGATGCTTGACCCTTAAGGAGGGCTCAGATATAACAACTGTTAGGAGCTAGACACAATCGTCGTTGTAAATTGAAGTACTTTAATTAACTCACCTGCTTTAATAACATAGAGCTCAGCCTCTGTGATCTGTAGTTTCTCTCTGATGTAAAGTAGGTATTTGAATTTAAAGATCACAGCTTTCTTCTAGAGAAGGGAAAGACTAAATTTCTTTCTGCTGTTGATTCCACTTACAACAGTCATGTTAAACCAGGGATGGATTTGACCCAGTGACTCATAGGGCTGAGCTAGCGGGCACCAAAGCAATGCTTTTATATCTTCCTTTTCATACTTAGTGGCTGGAACTCACAATGCAGCAGTTGTTCTGTTTCCTTCCTCATTACTTAATTGCATTATATAGTTCTCCTGATTTGGCCTGTGTCTCTTTTGTATTGCAACAGATAGCCTGACTCTTATATTTTCCACTGAACATTGGCCAAGGTTTTCTGTCCAGGGATCAAATGCTACATCATTTGAACTAAGACTGTCTACTCAATGACCATAACTCTCATAATGGACTTGGCCTCCTTCTCAGCTCTTGCTGGACGGGCTTTTGGGGAGCTCCAGGTCTGTTCCCTGCCACATCAGAGAATGCTGCCAAGATCTCAGGGACCCGCAACACATTTCATGGCTTGCCAGGAGACAAGCTGTGCCAGTTCAAGTTGCTCCCAGATGACTTGGGACTCTGGGCAATCTTCAGCATGTCTCTCCCAGACTCTCTAGTGATGGTTCTACATGGGCAAGGCCATGCACAAAGCCATTTCCAACTGCTCTGGGATGTTCAAAGTCATTTTCATCTACCATTAGTCTGCTGACTGCACCTTTGCCTTTGCTTAGCCACAGGACTCTCAGCACCTTGGTTCTCACTTCCTAATCCCTCTCCTTTACCATCTCAAGATGATCCTAGACAGCACCTCCTCATTGTTGCTGTGTCAAGAAGTACAGCTGAGCACCACTGCAGTAATCAAAATGTATTTATTGGTTTCTTGCTACTATATATAAGCTGTTAGGAAGTTTGAATCCCTGCTGGGGCCGATCAGGAAATCATTAGACTGGAGTAGAAGAAAATTAAATTCTAGAGAGTACTGTTCTTCCTAAACTGTACCATAAAGACGCAGAAAAATATGGAGATTCATGCAAGAGGAGGGCCCTGGATGCCAGAGGAAATTCTCCCCCGGGAACTTCTGATGGAAGGAGAAACAGAAGCAAGGCAGTGTCTGTGGGTATATTTGCCATTTCAATTCGATCTGTGTATCTTCTGCGCTGACTTATAAAGAGTTACTCTGTTGAGACAGCAAATGAACAGTATCTGGTTTCCCCCAGCAATTTTTCCTTGGCTAATTAAAACTGTAAACTCAGAACATCCTCTTGCTGTTTTGCAAGAGGACAAATCCTGCTCAAATGGCATCTGCAGGTACCTGAGTTACAGAGTTACGGAGCTTTCATTTCAGCCAGCTGTCAACAGACTAATTGCAAGAACATATCCCAGTGTCAGATATATTGGCCCAATCTCATAGGTGGAGCTCTGACCTTAAACTTGAAGGCTGGATTTAATTTCTAGGTCAGCTATTGACCCATTGTCTCTCTTGTCTTGCCCACCACCTCAGTAAAACTGATGAAAAGTCACATGTTTAAGAATTAAGTTAACACTATTATGCGTGCTAAAGATTTGAGCATGTCAGATCTGTAGTACAAGTCCTCAGGTCTTAACTGGGATGAAGGCAGTGATCTTGAAGTATGACGTAAAAGAATTTGTTTTATTGAAGCACCAAGCAAAAACCTCCTGTCACCCCTTCTATTATATATCTTCAGAATGTAAGTTATACAGTGACTGACTTTCAACCAAAGAATATGTGAATGCCTTTTTGCACCCAGTCACTGAGCAGGTTGGGCTGTCTGTATTTCACAAAATCATATAGTCGTTGAGGTTGGAAGGCACATCTGGAGCTTGCCTAGTCCAATTCCCTGCTGAAAACAGGGTCACCTACAGCAGGGTGCCCAGGGCAATGTCCTGTGAGGTTTTGAATAGCTCCAAGGATGGAGACTACACAACCACTCTGGGAAACACATTCCATGTTCAACCACCCTCACAATACAATTTTTTTTTTTTTTCTTTTAAGTGGAATTTCCTGTATTTCAATTTGTGCCTATTGCCTCTTTTGCTGTCACTGAACACCACTGAGAAGACTCTGGCTCCATCATCTTCACTCTCCCTAACAGGTATTTATACACATGGATAAGATCCCCCTGACCCTTTCCTGCTTCTGGCTGAATAGTCTGAGCTCTCTCAGCTTCTCTTTGTATGACAGATGCTCCAATCCCCTCATCTTTTTCACAGCCCTTCAATGGACTTGCTCCGGAATGTCCATGTCTCTCTTGTACTAGGGAGCCCACCACTGGACACAGCATGCAGATGTGTCTCACCAGTGCTAAACAGAGGGGAAGGATCACCTCCCTCAACCTAATTGCAATGCTCTGCCTATGCAGCCCAGGAGGCCATTGGTATTCTCTGCTGCAAGGATGCACTTCTGTGTCATGGTCAATTTGACATCCACCGGGACCCCCAGGTCCTATTCTGCAAAGCTGTTTTCCAGCTAGTTGGCACCCAGAATATTCTGGTGCATGGCGTTGTTCCTTGGCAGATGTAGGACTTTCCATTACCATATGTTGAATTTCATGAGATTCCTGTCAGCTCATTTCTCCAGCCTGTTGAGGTCTCGCTGAATGGCAGCATGACCTTCTGGTGTATCAATCACTCCTTTCAGTTTTGTATCACCTGAAAACCTTCTGAGGCTACATAGTCCNCCATCTCCAGGAAAGCAGGGCTACATCACACATAACGGTTACTTGGGAAGACAAACGCCATCACTCCAAACGTCCCCCCCTTCCTTCTTCTTCCCCCAGCTTTATGTGCTGAGCATGACGTCATATGGTATTGAATACCCTGTTGACCAGTTTGGGTCAGCTGTCCTGGCTATGCTCCCTCTCAGATTCTTGTGCAGCTGGCAGAGCATGGGAAGCTGAAAAGTCCTTGACCAGCATAAGCACTACTTAGCAACAATTAAAATATCAGTGTGTTATCAACATTATTCTCATACTAAATCCAAAACACAGTACTATATGAACTACTGTGAAGAAAATTAGCTCTATCCCAGCCGACACCAGGACACTCGTGTTGTTTGTCTTTCTGCTTTATAGTCATGCATCTGTTCCTGTACAAATTGTAATGCACCTCCTTCTCCTTTTGCCTTCTCTCCATATATTCACATTTTCCCTAAGCAGCTTGATGAACTTTTTTTTTTTAAAATAGTGGTAATTATTGGAAGTTTGTGTTAATCATGTTTGTGTCAGTTTGTACCCAGGAACCCAAGAAGAATGAGTTCTTTTCGTATGCAGGCAAAGTGGTTCTTTGCTAAAAATCTTCAACAGAAGAGATCCCCCAAGCACAGAGAGTATGTGAGTATGTGACATGTTAGACAATAAGATGATCACACATGGTATGTTAACCTTCTCTCTGCTTTCCATTTCTCTGCAAAAAACATGTCCCAAGTCCAGGCATGCGGTTGTCCTTGTTTCGGCTGGGATAAAGTTAATTTTTTTCCTAGCAGCTGGCATAGTGCTGTGTTTTGGATTTAGTATGAGAATAATGTTGATAACACACGGATGTTTTAGTTGTTGCTAAGTAGTGCTTACACTAATCAAGGACTTTTCAACTTCTCATGTCCTGCCAGCGAGAAGCTCGGAGGGGGCACAGCTAGCTGACCCAAACTGGCCAAAGGGATATTCCATACCATATGATGTCATGCTCAGTACATAAGCTGGGGGGATCTGGCTGGGGAACAGCGACCTCTGCGTGGGAACTGGCTGGGCATTGCTCAGCGGGTGGTGAGCAATGGCATTGTGCATCTCTTATTTTGTATATTCTATTTTTTTTCCCCTTTTCTGTCTTATTAAACTGTCTTTATCTCAACCCACTAATTTTACTTGGTTTTTTTTTCCCCCGATTCTCTCATCCATCCCCCTGGGGAGGGGAGGGAGTAAGGGAACAGCTGTGTGGTGTTTAGCTGCCTGCCAGGTTAAACCACAACAGCAGTTCAAAGAAGATCAGCTAATAAGAGAAGGTATGACCTTGAAGAAAAAGAGTGAAGGATACAGAGAAAGTGCTAAAAGTGTAAGAGCAGCAAGTAAAGAGTGAAGCTGAGGTGAAGGGAAGGAGAAGGTTGAAGTGAGTCATAGTGAGAAGAAAGCAGTGTCAGACCAGAGCTTTCCAAGGAGCCAGACATCTCCACTTTGGATCCTCTGGGAAATCCTTCTATCAGGTGGGCCCCCCCTAGGCCTGCACGACAAGGATTTAAGGTGTAAGTGTTTTCTTGTCTGGGATGAGGAAGCACATTATGTTCCCCTGAGTTGGAGCTGAAGAAATATCCTGATAATAAACCTGTAGTTTTCTTGTCCATCTGCCTGGAGACGAGAATCCTGTGTGCTGCCATGACCTCTGATTTTATTCAAGGTCTGTGGATATTTGTCACTTCTGATTTTTGCATTTCTCCTAAACCAGGACACAACGTTCAATGCTGTAGGAGGACAAAGAGCCAACATGATGCAACGTGCAGGCCTGCTTCCACTTTGTACATATAGTTTCCTCTCACATCAAGCAATTCTTGGAAGTATTCATCGTCTTTAGGAATCCCTCTTTCATAAAGGTTTGGGACCTGATGAAGCATAATTAGATCCTTTTTTAAGGCAAGACCCAGAGTCATGTCACTGATTCAACAGCTACAAGACAGAACAATCTAGTGTAGCGGTAAACACGGCCTGCCTTTACACCCAAGCTGTTTCCCCTGGAGCATTTTTTCATTATCTCTGATTACTTAGTCATAAAGATTTAAGGAATAAGGATAAAAATCCTGTCTTCTTGGTATGCCTTAAAATTGGTATAGATCTTGCAATGGTGGTATTAGTGAAGGGTTGCAACAGTTCAGCTATTAATACATTTTCTCTGGCAGAGCTTAGCAGAATATGATGAATTCTGGGTAGAGTATGTTATGCTAATTTGCAGAAATATAGGAAAGACCTTTTCCCGTCGGAATATAAGAATACTTAAAATTAATACTGTAGTTAACATATGCACACAGGAACATAAGATTATATGTATCACTGGCAACATCGTCTTATTAGCTACGAACATATGTTTTGTTCAAGGAGAGGCTCTGACTGTTAAAGGAAGGGCAGAATACTGGCAAATGAGGTGAGGAGATAGAAGCAAGAGATGGAGCTCTTTGGATACGGTTCATAGAGACAACCCTGGAGACTTCTTGGACTGAAAACTGCCTGTTTCTACACAGTATATAGAACAGTGTCTTCAGGGACTTTTGGGGAAAAAAACCCCCAATGACCCAGCCCCCGCCATGACATTTATATCAGTCAATTAATATGGACTGCTTTTTCCCCCTTCTAATGAGAGCTATCCTGCAAAGAAAAAGGGGAAAAATTAAACCACCAATACATATCTTTCCCCCCAATGTGCCAAGTATTCACTTCTATGGAAATGAACTGCCTTTTCTGAGATGTTTCCCTATATCATTCCCAAGAATATAATAACTCCATAGAGATAAATGGTTGTGGTTTTTTTCTTTCTTTTCCTTTAAATGCTGTCTTGAAATAAGAAATGGAGAAACTTCCAAAGCTTTTCTAATCAATTGACAGAATTGGATACTGTGTATGAAATATTTCTTTTAGAAAGATTACTGGGACTGTGTCACAGCAGGAGCTACAGTAGGATAATGAAGCACAATCCTTCTAATTACAAGACCAAAACAAAACAAAATGCTAATGCTTCTCAAATCACATGTAGTGCACAGATGTAGTAGATGTTGTTAAAGTGGAGGTCTTTATATCTTTCCCCTTGCTTTTAACGTCCCTTTAAGCCAACAAGAAGTTCTCTGCTATTGTGGTTGTGGGTCACATAAAGCAGAGTTTGGCTCATGTTTATTGATGGCACTGACATAAAGTGATTTAACCACCTGAACCAGAAGTAGGGATTTAATGAGCAGTGGGAGTTTTGGATTTGAAGGCACGCTGGGCATGAAGTTGGGGTAAGGATATCTTACAAAAGTCCAAGGGTCTCCACCACGCACTGCTAAAATTTGCTCCTGTTGACACTGCACCGAGTTTACTGTAGGTTTCAGTGAAACTTTTGTCAGGCATCTGATGGAAAAGTCTATTAGGAATGGTGGAATTATTAGGTGGCCTTTGGGTCAGGCCTAATGAAGAGATGTTTCTAGTTACTTGAGGTTGAACTGTAATTTCTCCGTGAATGCTTATGAGCAATTTTATATATGAGAGTAACAAGGGGAAATAGAAACAAATAAATAGCAGAAGCTCTTTTCATTTTTCATTCAGAAACTTCCAGAAAAGTCTGCTTTCTTCATCTCAAGATTAGAAAATGGCACCAGACGCCATATTCAAAGGACTCTGAGCAAATAATAAGGAGCCCAATCTAGCAAAGTTCACAGAAGTCAAAGCAAAGTTCCCCACTGACTTCCTAGAGTTTTCCATGGTGTTTTAAGAGTGAATGTTTCTATTTGACCTGTATTGTGGTGTTGTATCATAAAAAATTAAGATGATACACAATATCTTCTGTTATTCGGTATTACTCTGAAGATGCATCAAATGGAGTATGTTTTCCAAACACAGGATGGTCCGTCTGCTGTTACTTATGTTGCAGTAAATTCTCTGAGGGATACATTATATGACTCAGAATCAGTTTGAAATAACACAGGCCCACTTGGTTCCTGGTAATCACATTGGAGATGCACTTTGCACCATGCTATGCGCAGAACGTGTTGTCTTATTCAGATCCATCTTTTTGTCCTCTGCTTTCTTTCAAGTACACAAAACACAGCAGTAGGTCAACAAAAGTTCAGGTTTTTGTGAGACAGCATTTGTGATTATAGTTTTAGCCTATGTGTTTGTTTATAGTAAAAGGAATATATGTATACATAGCTACACTATAAGCCTGACTACTCCAGATTTATCCTTTCTTTTACAGCTTGAAGGAGGAAGGAAAGGGGAGACAGAACTGAACCCAGCCATTCAGATACAAAATCCTAGAACTTCTTTTTTTTGCATTAAATCTTAGATACCTTTATTTACAAAATGCCTCTATCACCTATTCTTCATCCAATCAGTACAGACTTTTACATTTGATACAATATAAGTGTGATAAAGGCAAAAATAATCTCCAAATTGTTGCGTGGATTAACAGAAGTGCAATACCAATAATTTGCAAAAGGCTTTGGCTATTAAGACAGACACCTCAGAGAACAAGTATTTTTCCTTCTGTCCCAGCAACAATTTATTGAAGGTCTCTGTTTAGAAACATAGACAGTGAATGTCTGAAGAGGGCCACAGAAGTACAGCTGTTCCAAATGTATTCTGTATAATTTTGATTATCGGGATCCAAGCATAGGACCTGCAGTGCATGGATGCACTTCTTTGAGCTTCAAGGTGGACTCCTGTAGTCCAAAAATTAAGTGGTCTAAGCTGTCTAACAGCTCTTTTGAATTTAATTGCTCAGAAGCACATGAAGTTTTTTTATATGTTACAGGAATGTTCTGAATATTGTGCTTATTTTTCTTTTACATGTGTTCTCTGTCAACCAGATAAAATTAAGGTTTCCTCTACCTCACTGGTGCACTGTAAACATCGGTTAAATGAAGAGCTGGAAGTATTTAATTATTGTGATAATATGAGGCCATTATATCCCATTGATTGTAGGTAGCTGGCTCTAGGGAATGCATTGTATAAGCATCTGAAGTGCTTTCCAGATACTAATTATTGCCACAAGACTATCATTCCCATTTTAAGGTAGGGAAATTAAGGCACGGATCAGTAAGCATTGGGGCTTTCAAATACGGCAACTCCCAGTCTAGACACTGAAATCCATACTGCAAATTTCCAGTTAATTGCAGTGTTTTGCTCTTTCCAAGTTTGCTGGAAATCTCTCGGGGAAATACAGAGGTATTCAAAAGATCTGAATGAGGCCTTTTGGTTTGGCTGTCACCCTTGCCCTTAGCTTTTGATCAATTCTGTTAGTGCAGAACTTCTGGTGGTTGATACAGGTGTGCCTAGGTGATTGAAGGGCAAATGTTGGAAACGGCAGGCCAAGCAGCTTGCTCCCTGGTGTGGTGTGAGCTGCTGGGGTGAGACCTGGGAATTCCAGATTCAGCCTCCCAGATCTCCTTCCCTTCCAGCTTTCAGTCTCCAATAGCAGCAAGTCACACTTCTGGTCCAGCACGGCTATGCCGCAGATGGAAATGCCAAAAGGCAGCTGAGGTAGTGAGGAGGAACATGGGCTTCTCTCCAACCTGCACAAATATGTAACATCTCGCTAATGCATTTAAATTAATGCTCTTGTAGTTTCCTGGTAAGAACAAAAATATCTTGTGGTGCAGGCACTTTTTCTTTTAGTGAACAGTGATGCCTCCAAAGAATGAGGTCTTGACAGTCTGAAAGAATTAAGTCTCTTTTCAAGTAGAAAGGTCAGCTACAGGCGAAGGAGCTGCAATGAGAATACCTTCAAACTGCTCTGTCACTTATCTCCATGATGAATTGCTGGGAGCTCTTTCTCCAAGGCTAGATATATTTAGACTTTCTTTGATAGATCGTTCTTTTAAGAGCAGATTGATTGGGCCAGGGCATGAGCAGACCAGCTGTAATTTGGCCTGAAAGTAGGTAGTGATCTGGCAAAACAGATCCTCATCTGCAACTCTTCCTCTTAGCTCGTTTTCCTGTAGTAAATCTGCCTTTATTCACCAACTGGCCTCTCTGCTGAACTCTGCTACATTCAGAAGTGCCAGCAGGAATAAAGAACAAGAAAATGCCCAGGAAGACATTTTAACAAATTTAAATCTCTTAAAGTGGAATCTTGCAGCCTATGTTTGAATCCCACCACTTTAAGAGATTTAAGCAATAGCAGAGTCTTGGGATGGGCTCTGGTCCTTGCACTGTCCAAAGCCTCTGCCCTGCAAGGGACTGTACTTTCCAAGACCTCACGTTGTGGCATTAAGAGAAAGTGGTCCTTTCCAAAGCAACCTGAAAGCATATTCCCCCAAATGGACCAAACCTATTAATTTTTTAACCTTTATTTCCCCATGAAATTGGAAAAGTGGGTTTGCAGTGCTCTTCTGAAACTACAGAGAGGTGCCTGACCCCTGCTCCAGGGAAATGTCCCCACTGGGATCACACATCTGGAATGGTAAATCCCCATAGCAGAAAAGAGAGGCTATCAGATCCCCCAGGCTCTTAACTTGTCTTGCATGTTTTGCAAATGAAAAAGAACATCTTCTTAACTTAATCAAGCAATGACCAGCTCAGGTAGCCAAAAGCTATGGCTACAGCAGAGGCAGAAGTAATTTCCCTGTAGGCAGAATTTAGCTTGCTTGTGCCCTAGGGAGGAAACCACAGCACCCTGAACTCCAGCTGCTCGAACCCACTTTGGTGGGTGGGACTTTGGGTATCTGAGGCTGTTAAGATGGTACAACTACACTGATGGATTCCATCGCAAACATAGGGAGAAAGAGATGCCACATTGGAAAGGAACAAAAACTGCGTTCTGGTTGCTGTCGGGTTGCAGAGCAACGCTGTAAAAAACCTCATGCAAATTCAACACCGTTAAAGAACCTCATGCAACTTCAACAGTACTGCAAGCAACCTCAAGGCTTGGAAAGGACAGTGAGAGCAATTTGTTTCTGTCTGTTCAAAATGCTGCATTTTGGCTTTGGTCAAATTTCTAATTTTATTACTGCTCGTTTGAACCTTTAAAAGAGAACTGTGAAATGGTAAAACACACACTTCGAACAAACCTTAAAATGAGAAACTTTGATAAACTTCTGAAAAACAGGTAAAAAACCCTCCACTCAATTTCATCCTTGTCATCATTTTCTTATTAACATATTTTTAGTTTGACCAAAAAAAAAAAGTTTTCCCTTAGCTTAGCTTGAAGCCTCATCATGAACTCAAGAGACAGAATCCATTCATCTCACAATGCTTTTGTTCTTATAGATTCCTAGAAACGCCTACCAAAGACTTCAGCATCAAGGTTCGTAATGAACCTGGATATCACAAATGGTCTTCTGCCTAACACAGAGGATCAAGCTGGGATTAAGTTTCAGTGCTCTTCAGTTTGGCTTCAGCCTCCTACAAACCAACCTCCAGCCACAGTCAAAGCCCAAGCATCTGCTGCTGTGAAAATGAGATGGGACAGCATGCAAGGAAGAAAGGTTTTGTTTTTCATCAAAAAGCCAGAGAATAAAAGTGATGTTTAGCTGGGGAGCCCAGGCGGTTATGACAGCCTCTTCAAAAGGTGAAACTTTACAACACGGACTGCGATTTCAGGCTGTCTGAACATTCAGACAGACATGGGGATATGTGGCCTCTACTGAACCTCAGTCAAAAATGCATCAAATCTTCTCAGTTTACAGGGTCCACAGATCAGAAAACAGACATTTGACTGACTGGGAAGAGCCTGTTCGGGCCCTGCTGCTCAGCGATGCTGCCCTGGCCAGCCATGCATGTCCTCAGTGTCCACCCCAAGGAGAAAGCACTGTCCTGGTTTAAACCTTCCTGAAACTCTGAGCGTGAAGAGCTGCTTAGACACTGAAATTGAGTTATTGTTTGCTTGGCCTTTTAACAACTTATTACCAAACTTATCCATTTTGATGTTTTTATTTTTTAAACTGAAAAAAATGTATCTTTCAAACTGTTTCAATGAACAAAAAGTGATTTGCTGCCTTGTCTCAAAACATGTTTCCAAAAAGAATAATAATTAAAAAAGAGGTTAACTTATCACATGTTCATAAAAAAAAAAAAATCTTTTTTAATCAGTTCATACCATTCCAAAGAAAACTCTGAGAGAGTCTTTAATTTATTGCTGAAGAACTTCCACGGATTTATGTTCCTAGCAAAGTTTTCAGATGTCAGACCACTATTCTCGTATCTGGGATGTGTCCACTCCTCAGCAAGCCCTCAACTAAATTACCGATGAAATAAATGACAGTAACTTCAGGCATTGAAAGGAACCATCTGGTGGAGATGAGACTAACAGATGTGCTTTCACTGTCGGTACCTCAATCCACATACTTGAGAACTGCACTGCTATATACCTCCTTGTTCACCTGCTTATTAATAATGTAGCATTTCTGTTCTTGCAGCGCTGAGGGATCCCATTCATCATGCCAGGCCCTGCACAGTGCCAGATGTTGCAGTCTCAAAGCACTAAAGCCCTCATGCTCCAGTGAACTCTGTGCACTGGCCTTGGAAGAAAATGAAGCACAGGACCAAGTCCTAAGGAACAAGACAAAGAACTGCTCACTGAATGGAACACAGAGTGATTCTGATCACAGCCACACAGGAAATAAGTAATAGGAGGAAGAGAAAGCAAGATCTTTTAAGTACTACACCTACATATTAATTACCAAATCAACTCTCCTCTTCAACAGATGAGAGCAAACCTTATTCCTTCCTGCTGTGTCTTCTAGACATGCTGTCTCTGATCATGGTTTCTTTGGATATTCCATTCTGAAATCAAGCTAAGGAATAATATGATTTAAGGATCACATCCATATTGTCGCTGGACAGGTACCCTGGACTCACCCAGACCCACACTTGCAATGTCCCAGCAAGTGCCACGTGCTGGGTAGGCAGCGGGTTGCTCCAAAGCAGAGCCTCGCGACCTTGTTCTTACGGCTACCTCCTAATCAGTTCTTTTTAAGAACAGCAAAGTTATTGGTAGTAGAAACAGGGTGCTCTGACACTGAAGGGTCCTGCATCATTCAAGGTGTGAAGTGTGGACATTTGCTGTCCAGAAAATAAATATTCAATTTGGCAGATTCCTGGTGCATCCCTTCTCGCTATGCTGTAGCTGGGAGCTGCAACAAGAGTATAGCCATGCCATAGTTTCTTGCCTGAAGCTGACTTTGGTACTGTGGAGGTTGATCAATATTTATCTTTGTGCAATAAAGTACAGTTTTCTACAATCAATGACCATCCATTTCTCCTACTGAAAACTAGCACACAGAAGGTACAAATTAAGAAATAGAATGGCAACCTTTGAGAACAACAGAAACTGTAGATTCAGGAGCATCATTCAAAGGGGATGTGTGCATTAGGGTGGGTCTGTTCAGCTGCAAACCATGTACAAAAGAATTTGTGAGCTCTTGGCACTGTGCAGCTTACTGTTGTTCTCAGCATGAAGAGACCGCATGGGCAGGAGAGCTGTGTCTGCCTGTGCAGAAGAATGTCTGCACTGAGAGAAGCCACCTGAAAACCGAGGTATGTGTGTGGTGTGGACTTGAAGGCTTTTGCTGGTCCTTCAGAGCTGCAGTGTTCAGAAAGCCCTTAAGGAGCTGCTTATCAGAGATGGCTTCTGATGAGAGGGGGAAGTTGGTGATGATTTTTGTGTCATGTTAGAGACAACTGGGCAAGGAAAGGGAGACTGGAAATAGATTGTCACTTTTACATTTGCAAAGACAGAAGCTATCCTAACACAGGGCAATTTCTTTCTATACTCAGGGAAGGTGATAAGTGGCGTCCTTGGAAGACTGGAGTGAAATCTTGCTGCTACCAAAGACAGTGGACAGAAACTTTGCTCATAGAATCATTGCCAGCCCACAGACTCTTTCAAAGGATGTTTCTCCTCTGAAGGACTGAATGTGAAATAGGGATAGCTTTGCAAACCAGAGTTGGGTTCCACATGAGAAGGGCTGATAGCTGTGAATCATAGCACACTTCTGGGTTAAATTCCTTGAAATTAAAATACATGTTGGGTACTTCAATCAATCCTTTGTGTAGCTGGGTGTTCAGAAGTCAGAAATGAGGTAATATTAATTGTGAAGTCTCCAGTCTTGGATATATTCAAAAGCCGTTTGGACACGGTCCTGCGCAACTGGCTCTAGGTGGTCCTGCTGGAGCAGGGGGGTTGTACCAAATGACCTCCAGAAGTCCTTTCCAACCTCAACCAGTCTCTGATTCTGTGGTTCTGTGATTCTGTAAATATCTGAAGACTGCTTCCTATCCATCAGAGAGAGCCCTAACTGAAGTTATTAGGACTCTACTAGAATAGGACTACTAAGTGTTGTAAAGCAGACTGTGCCGTGGTGGCTTGACAGCCAACATCACCATTTCAGTTTGTGTGACGCTTTGTACAATCAGTTATGGTCCTACCCAGAGCTGGTGGTGACATACCAGTATTCAATCATCCTCCTATTTTACCAACAGTGATAGAGCGCACATCATGGAGAAACATAATTCTGACACCCAAGACATTCAAAGCAAAGGCCTCTCTTTGTCTATCTCTGCTAGAAGTGACTTGACTGAGGGATTTGCAACGGGTCAGTTTGTAGCAAATATAAACTGATATTCAAAGGTTTCTCCCATATGTGGCCACACTTCCCCCCCTTCTACTTCAAATCATGCCGTGTTGACATTCCTATTCAGGACAAATTTAGAAGCATTGAATAAATATTTCCAGAAAATACCCAAAAGAGATACTGGTTTGCTAAGCCAGGCTGCTTCCTTGTTTAAAAGTGGACAGCGTAAAGAAAACCAATGAGTAGGTTCCCTGAGAGACACATCCTTGCAAACATGACTTCTTCAGGTCTGAAGGCAAGGAAGGAATTTGGTGGGAGCCCTTTGTAAAAGCAGTCACAGGCTGCACCTCCTAGTAACTCTCGAGTGACCTCGTTTGTGGTTGAATCTGTAGCACAACCAGATTTCCAGTACTGACATTTCAATTCATTATTCTGATGTTAAGAGAAAATATCCAATCGATAGGCTCACTTTAACACGGAGAGACTACATCATATTAGGTACAATCTGGAAACTTAAAAATTATCTGAAAAGAAATGAAAAAATCATTTCAGATGGTAACAATTCCACTATATATTCCTCAGAGTTGCCAGCGGTAGTGATGAGAGTTCAAATGTCAGGATTTCAGGCTGATCCTGTGATGTCCCAACACCTGGAAGTGAGACTCTCACCTTACTTTCATTCACTTACAGTCAGGAGGGGAAGTGAGAAATTCCAAGCAGCTCAGAAAAAATCGTAAAACGTGAGATTAGATGAGGGAAAGTGAAAGACCCATGAAGACCCATCTTTATTTACTGGTCTTCCTTCCCTGAAGAACCACACTATTTTTTCAGGCAGCCCTTTGACTTTTAATGTTACAATGCTGCCGCGGCCCGTGTGCTGAAGGGGCATGCCTGGGAGTGAATCATAGTAAGGCAGATCCAAAAGCCTGAAAAGGTTAAGCATGCTCTGCTCAGTTGAGGAATAAAAAAGTGTAGGACAAGTATTTTTTTCAAGAAAGTCAAGGACTAGGATGGTCAGAGCTCAGCAGGGCAAGGAAGGACTCAGGAGTTCAAGGTTTGGAGTTGCTGCTGTACAAGCCCCATACAATGCCTAAACCTTGCTGGCTGAAATTCCTCCTCCTGTCTCAAAGACAAGGACTGTGCAAAATTATGGGACAAGATTGTGGATGCTCACATGCTTTCTGCACTGTGCCACGGATTCAGTAAGGTGAGCATGAGTGAATTATGGATGCTCTTTTGATTGGTTTGCAACGATCTTTTAATGGCATTGAGACCGTGTGAAGTTACAGTGTATTGATTTTCTTTTGTCCATGCAGTAATTTGTAGTGGTGGAGATTTATTCTCCTCTTCATGTTTTCCATGAAGCTGGTCGGCAGCGAGGCCAGTGACAGCTGGCAGTTGGTCTCCCATTTCTATGGATGGCACAGGCGGCCACATCTTGTGCTCAGAAGATGGTTGAGTGCCAGGGGACTAGCTTAGGGAGAACAGAGGTGGCACAGGCAATTTCCATGGACTCATTTCCAGCGCTGACAGGCAGTGATATTGTCTGCTAGGTCAAAGCTGCTGCATTTGCAATCCAGGGAACATTTGACCTGCCAGCTCTCAGACCAGGGGACCCATCCTGGTAAGTCTTTCCCTCAGGTGAGCACTGTTTCTATGAAGGTATTTTACAGTTGGTGTTTTATTTTGGTGGTTTTCTGTTTTCTTTTTTCTTTTAATGAGTTTTTGCGCAGTTTGGGACCAGCAGCGCCAACCCCACAGCTATTCCGACCCTGAACAGGAGCTAATATAGGCTCTGGTTTCCAGCTGCACCTTCTGGCTGCAGAGAAAATGAAAACAGCTTGAGGCAGCAGCTACTTTTCATCGGGTTCATCTGCGGTCTAGGTAAGGAAGAGTTGGCTGGCATAACTATCTTTTATATTTCTACACAGATTTGAAATTTCATGGACATCTCCACCCTTCTTCCATCAGCAGATTCAAGGAGCAGACACTGATTTCAGTCTCCCCAACAAGACTTTTGTGTGCCTTTCTGCCTGGCCCCTAGTTTTGTGGAGTTCATGCAAAGATCTGGAAGCCAGAAAGTGACGTTTTGATCACTTTGACCATCTGCAGATCACAGACTGTAACTTCAAGTTAAACCAGGCCATAGCTTTTAAAAACAAAGATCAAACCTACAACTCTCACTTAAGTCCAAGTCTGAAAGTGTTTTGTGCTTGACTGGGCTGTTCCACTCATTGACTGTTAGGCTTCATTTTGTGTTAGTTTAGCAGGCAGGAGCAATAGCCACAGCTTAGATTCCCTCTATGTTAAGCCCTAAGAAAGAAGCCCTAAAAAAAAGAGCTTGACGTGTAACTATAAGGAAGAAGGAGGACATGGATGCAAAAAGAGGAGAGAGGAAATGCTTGAGCGTATCTATGCTGCTGAACGCTGAAGTCACAGTACGAGCTGGGTTGGGTGTTTGAACAACGTAGCTGCGGCAGCACAGTGCTGTGTCTGCAATAGCAATCCCCTAAATCAGCCTCATGGGCCTCCAGGTCTCTTTTATGGCTAGACTGCTCCTACTGCCTGAATTAGCTGGGGTATCAGTGCTGCTCTCTGTACTTACACTGCCTCATTTGGCATCCATTGGTAGGTGCTTCCAGACTGTGCGCAGGCACGTTGGTAGATTTTGTGGGCATCCCAGTAGTGAGTTTTAACAAAATGGTTGAAAGGAATCATGAGGTAGGTTTGTGTGTGGATGGCATCCTCCTCAAAGCCTTTGGAGCTTCGGAGGAGGGAGCATGAGGGTGCTTGATGGAGCTTCTACCAAAGGTTGAGTGGAGGTTGGTGTCAGAGACCAGCTAAAAATGGGATTAGATCTTGTCACCCTCAATGAGAAACGAGAAGTCTTGAAGCACTTCAAACATTTTGCTTGATAAGATAGAGGAGCCAGCAGAAGGATGAAAAGAGAAAGGCAGCAAAATTTGACACTTTGTGTGCTTACACTGAAACTGGGATCCCACTTACTTCTATGGTTATATAGCTGCACCCTCCATGCGCTGGGTCTTGTTATATCCAAGACTGCTAGGTCAAGAGGTCCTCAAGCTTCAAATCTTTTGTCCCAGGAAATTATCTCTGTGGTTCTCCTATTCAGCACCTTTCTCAAAGCATGTCCTATTAAAATAGGACAGAGCATTTTAATGACAGTTTCACTCACACTATAGGCAGAGCTGCTTTCTGTTCCCGATTCCTAGATAGCCCCCTGACCATGTTTTCAAGCACCAAATCTCTGTTCCTCTGTCACTGAAGCTCATGAGCAGCTGTTTGCTCATTTTGCTCCTGAAATCTTTTGCAGAGTAACTGGTTTTCCGTTTGCAGCTTTCCTTCCTGTAAGCATGATCCAGATATTCCAGCTGAATGTGCATGTGGCTCTACTAAAACATACTCTGTGTGTTTGTGTGTGGTTTACCAAGCAGTCCTGTGCTTTGTCATTCACAAGAATCCAGCTGATATGAATAAGCCAAGATAAAGCTGTATCTTGACCAACAGATATAATCCCTTCCTGTTTTCCTCTGATTTTAGGCTATAACCTCTCCAACTGGTCCAGTTTTCTGTTTGACAAGGGCCAGCATAACCTACTGGGAGATGCTTACCACTGGTCCCTCTGCCTGTTACAGAGCCTGTTACAGCCTCCTGGCTGCAAACTCCAGCTCGGCAGCAGCACTTGCTTTTGATTACAGAGGTCTCCAGAGTCAGCCAAGGAGGTGGATATCAAACCTGTGTGTGCATTGGGTGCTGCCAGCAACACATCATAAATAATAGTAATGGAGCGTAATTGCTCATCAAGCCAAATCATAGCCTGGAGTGCTCCATCTGGCCAAACTCCCTTTGACGTCAGTGGGAGCTTTGCCAGCAGGTACGCAACAGGGTTGGGGTCCCAAGCAGCGGTACCGCCCATGAGGTACTGTAGCATCAGTACCGGGGTCTGATTCAGAAACTGCTGGGTGTCTTTGCACTGATTTAGAAGGCTTTAGCTAGCTCCCCTTGCGTTACACTGCTTCCCAGCCAGTACAGGTACATCTGCACAATAGTTATCCCAGATGGAGCAAGGAGGAGGAGAATTCTTGACACTGAGCAATGGAATTTTAGATTTGGAGAGGAGATGGAAACTGTTTCCTGTTGGGTTTTGAAAGATGGTTTGTACAGGGGTGATTTGGGACTTGAAAATGTCCCAAAAGCCTGCCTTTTGGAGGATGCAACTGAAAAAAACCAAAATGTAATTGATATTGAAAAGTGTTGTGTCCCTGGTGTAAGGGCTATAAAAGCCAAACAAGCTGGTGTGCCTGCCTATCAATCACCTATTGCTATTTGACATTGGTACAACCCTTTGCAAGTGAAAATAATTTACTGCCCCCCCTCCCCTTCCGTGAAAATCATTTACCATCCCCATTTCGGTTTGAACATTTACTGTTGTGGTTCAAAACTGTAATGAATTGGTTAGCTATAAATTTTCTTTCCTTCCTCCTTCTCCTCCCACCTCTTCCTATGTAATGCTGGGATGAAGGTTAAGGCATAGGGTGTTATCTGAAGTAAGTGCTCTATTCTCAGTGCCCCATACATCCTCGCGAATGCTTATAGCTCCCCTGTGGTATTGGGAAGTATCATCGCTATGGTACTGAGGTAGAACAGGAGCTGGAGAGAGATAAATGGCCTAGTTATCAAAACTTCCTAGCCTCCCACAGCCCTCCTTGGGAATACAGCTATAAATGACATTCCAATGATGCTGATAGATGTTAGCTGAGCGGGGAGCAGAATGCGTGCGTTCCCGGTGCCGCGCTAGGGCCAGCCACTTCTTGCTGATAGTGTCATGGAGATCTCAGCTACCCTGACGCTGGCTGCTGACGCGATAGCCGTGTGGGTGAGATACTGTGCTGCCTGCTCACGTCTGCTTGTGGACAAACCTTTGGGGATGCAAAGGTTCAAAATCGGACGGTGATGGAGACATATTAATGCTGGAGCTTGCAGAGCTGAAGGCAGATGTGTTAGCTGCAAACTGGGAGGGGAAAGGTAGCAGAGGGGAGCTCCAGGCTGAGACAGCCGTTTTTTCTTCTTTGGCACTGAATCTGCTCAATTTGGACCCTCAGAGGGTGCAAATATCAGAGAGGAAACAGCTCTTCTTTGACTGAGCAATGCAATGGCAGAAGTGTAATTTTTGAGTGACCTGGGACATCTCCAATAGTGGCCTATAGTCTGGTTCAAGGTAGTATGGTCCCTGCAGCCCTGGGGTGGGTCCAAAAATCACCTCCAGGACCTCCTTTTCCACCTGTTGTCCATCCTGGTGTGTGAAACAGGAGAAGGACTGCTCAGATCACAAATCCCTTGGGGAATGGAGCAGCAGCAGCTAGAGTAGGTGGCAAATCTGCTTCTCTTATGATTCTGGAAGGGCTCTGGGGTGTCTTGGCATCTCTTCAGGAGATACCAGGAGAACTCCCCCATCTGGAGGAGGAGGAAGTCTCATGACAACCAGCAATCTGTAAGACTTTGTCTTTTTTTTATTTTATTATCTGGCAAGAAAGAAAGGCTCGATTAGACCCTTTGTATCCTCCCAAGGTGTAGCTATGCGAATGCTCAGCCCTGCAGGCAGGTTTGTACTCAAGAGCAGCTCTAAGAGGAGAGGGGATGTTTCTAGTGTGCTGTGGCAGAAATCCTTCCCACCTTCCTCGCAGCCAAAATCACATCCCTTCACGATTTAGGTCCGAGACTGGACCGGGGTGCTAATACATATGCCAAAGCGGTGGAGAGGGAGCTCTTAGGTCCGACGGGTCAGGGCAGACCCCCCGGGGCTGCAGCTGGGCTTGGGCCCCGGCGCTGCTCCCGCGAGGAGCCACCCGGGCTGGGGACCGCAGCCCGGACTGCTGCAGAAGCAGCATCCCCCGCAAGAAACCCGTGCAAAAAGCTGCTCCCCGGCGGGGCTGGGGGCTACCCGGGCGTGCTGCCCCTCCAACCCCACCCCCCCTCCGCGGGCGGAGGCTCCGGTTCGGCTGGGCTCGGAGCGAGCCGCATCGGCAGGCAGCGCCTCCAGCCGCCCACCCGCCGCCTCTCCCGGCATCCTTCATCCCCATCCTCCGCTCCTTCCTGCTCCGGCGGTGAAAGCAACCCCCCGCCGGGGGCCGGGGATGCCCTCCCCCTCCCCTCCCTCCCCTCCAGCCGCAGCGGGGGAGGGGGGCTGTGATGCTGCAGGGGGATCCCCGGGTGTCGAGCGGGGTCTCCCCTTCCGCCGGCTGCCGGGATCTCCCCGCTCGGCGCCGGCGGCCCCAGCGGCGGCTGCTGGGGGCTGGCAACCTAGAGGGGGGAGGCTGGGGGGCAGCCCCGTGGCGGAGGGCCGGCGCCGGTGCCCCACGCACCGTGGATGACTAGACACCCGGGGCTGGGGGAGCGGGGGGCGGGCGCCCGTCTATTTGCTGGCTGCATACAATGGGCCACTCCCTAACGTGAGGGCTCGGGGGGAGGCAGGAGCTNGGCGTTTACCTATTTGCTCGAGCCGTGGCTACCACGCAACCTATCTGGGCGGCCGGCTGCAGAGCCTACGTTCAGCGGAGCGTTGCCGAAGAGGAAACCCCCGTCCCTCTTCGGCGCCGGGCGAGGGGCGCGCTGCGGGCCGGCTCCTGGCGAGCAGCTCTCCCTTGGCGGCGGCGGCGGCGGCGGCAGCGGGGCGGCGGGCGGCGGCGGGCGGCGTTGGCGACCCCGAGCAGGGCTCGCTGGCCCTGGGCACCGGCGCCGACCGCGACGGGACGCTGCTGCTGGAGGGCGGCGGGAAGGAGGAGGGCGGCAAGCGGAGCCCGCCGGGGCTGGGGCTGCTGGCGAAGACCCCCCTGAGCCGGCCGGTGAAGCGGAACCACGCCAAGTACCGCCGCATCCAAACTTTGATCTACGACGCCCTGGAGCGACCCCGCGGCTGGGCGCTGCTCTATCACGCCTTCGTGTGAGTACGCGGGCGCGCTGCCCCCGCGCAGCGCGGAGCGGGAGCGCGGAGCGGGAGCGCGGAGCGGGGCTCCCCCGGGGGCGCGTCCCGGGGCGGCGGGGGGCTGCCCCGGGGGCTGCCCCGGGGAGATGCGCCCGGGGCCACCGTTTTGCTTTATCATTCTCGGCGTAAGGCGCTCCGGGGGGCTCGCTCCAGCACCGGGGGGGATGGCAGGGGTCCCATTACGGGGTGTGCTGCTGAGTGGTTTTATTTATTTATTTCCTCTCGTCGGGTCTTCCAGAAGGAGCAGCTTCTTGTAAGTCTGTGGCTCTCTCCTGTACGCATACCCGCGTTGCCTTGGAGCGGCGTGCCCGAGCCTGTGTGTCCTAGACCCTGGAAAAGGGAAGCTCTGGGCAGTTTTAAGGCTCGAAGTGCTTAAGGGGACACTGCCGGCTTCAGTTCAGCCTAGAGCATTGCGTGCGGTTTAACGAGCTGCTATAAACCCCGAGTGAACCGACTCTTTCAGGAGTTGAAAGTGTCAAATGAAAACCATCGGGTTTTGGTCCAATAAGCGTCACCCTGCGGTGCGTGAAACCCGAGCATTGCAGCACTGTCAACCAGAAACTGAGACGAAACACGCTCGTTTTGTGGCCCAAAGGTGACAGGTGAAGTTAATGACCACTGTTTTGCATTCCTAACAATTCTGTTCCCTAAAGTTTTCATAAGGAATATAGAAGAAATAAATCTGTTTACAGCATACAATGGAGTTGGCAAAGTCCTATGAAAATAAATGTGGTTTTTAGTGTTGTGAATATGTTTGAAAACCCAAGGGATTATCAGTGATCATGGTGTTATGTTTTTCTTTAATGCTGTAATGTGTACAGAACTCTATGTGATAGAGGATTTAAGCAGTGGTTTCTGAAATTGGTTTATTTGCCAGAGACAAACAACGTGCTCTCGGCTGCATGGTCTGTGAGCCTGGAGCTGGGTCTTGGGAAGTCCTGATCATTGGTGTAGTCCTTGCACTTGCAAATAAACACCTTGAGTGTAGGGCTGTGATTTTACCTTCAGGCGAATTTCTCCTTGATGTTTGCAGGGATTTAGCCCTGGGTGAGGAGTAAAAGGCAGCATTCACGTTGAAGTGCTGCTGTGTACCACTCATTCATTGCTGCTCCTCTCTTTTCCGTGTTTTCATAAAGTGTGTCTTGGGACAAAGGTTCAGTTTTAATTTCTTTCCAGCTTTCCAGCTTAATTTCTGTGAAACTGTGGACACTGGATGTCATGACATTTTTTCAGTTCTTTCACCCCTTTTTGCCATAGGAATACTTGTGCTAGCAGGCAGGGAGCGACAGCATTTGGCGTGTGTTATGCTGGGAAGACTCTTTGGTACGGAGCTTGCTGTTTGATCGTGCTCAGCATTGCATAACGCTGCTCCTTGCTGGGGAGAGCCATGTCTGGACAGGGGACCACCCCGTTCATCCTGCCTCCGTCAGCCCCCACACACTGCGTAAGTGAGGCTGTAGCACACGCCAGAGCGTTGTGAGCACTTGGCATCTCTCTGTTTGTGGACAGTTATGGCAGCTGGGTCAAGTCCATGCCTGGGCTCACGTCTGGGTACAAACAATAGGACAGTGGATGAGCCTAGGGAGGCTCAGGAGAGCCGAGAGATTCAAATTTATTTGCAATGGTATAAGAATTCCCAAGTTACAATGTTCATTTTAGATAGCTCTCTAGATGTGTGGTTAACCTTAAGATCCTTATGCAATATGGATCATAGAATGGGAAAAAATTCAATATATTTGTAAGGTTTGATCCTTTTTAGGAGTGGACTTGATGCTCTGTGTGGCCAACTTCTCTTTGGTGAGTCCTCAGTCCTGCAAAACTGAGATGTGCATCTGACCTGCTCCCACAGAAGTCAATCACAGTCTTGTGAAGATAATGAGTGCCAAATTCAACCTTAATGAAAAAACACTTTTAGGAGTCTTTTATTCTTAAAAGTCCTGGTCTGCCAGCCCGGCGCAGACATCCCATCCCCCACCCCGGACACCCAGGGGTGCTCAGCAGTCCCAGGCTGCTGTTGGCCACGCTCAGTCTCAGGTCCTTCTGAACTCAGTAGAAGTTGTGGGCTCTTACCTTGCTGTAGCATCAAACCCTACAAAAGAAATCTGCCGCAAGTGGTGGAAGAGTGTGCTGAGGTCTTGCTGACAAGCTTCGGAGCTTGTTCCTGTGACTGGAGAACGATGACCTGCTTGAGAGCAGGAACAGTGCCGTGGGGAAGCAGCACCTAAGTTGATATCCAGCGTCTTCTTGCTTTCAAATGAATTGTCTTTTAACCTTTTTCCTTCTGAAAGGGAGTCTCTCTCATGTTGGAGGTGCTGCTGTGACACTGCGTAGTGCCATCCCAGCAGTCCCCCAGTGCTTCTTGTCACACTAGAACAGTTTACACTTTCCCTTGGGTAGGTGAGACATTGCCAGCCTTTCCATAAAATCTACAAATTTGGTGCTGTTTTAATTTTCAAGAAAAGTCCCATTTATCTTAATAACATGTTATACTTTGTCTTAATCTTCTGAGTAACTTTGCAATAAATACCATGCAACCAAAATTAAGAGTACGAAGGTAGCTCTCATCCACAAAAAAACAGAGAATAAACAGCTGAGGGCCAAAAGGGATTGCAGCATGGGTGGATGTGATGAAGTCCTTATAGATCCAAGCATTCAGAGGTGTTTAATGAAGAGAGGATGCAAAGGACTCCAGTGCTGCGTGTATCCCAGGATTTAGGAGGTGGGAAGCTGCTGATGGAAGAGGGTTGCAACTTTCAGGACACACCGAGGGTGTTTTGTGGGGGCAGGAAGGGGCTTTGCAAAGGTCTTCGCAAAAGCTTTGGATGCCAGAACTTTTAAAAGGGTGATACAGATGGGATCTCATTAAATCGTACAGTGATGCCCATATAGCTGCAGAGGGGTCATGATCCTCTGTGTATCTCACTGTTACAATGTGCACATAAATAAGGTTTGACGCAGTGCCTGTGTAAATGCTCACTTTAGTTTAGGTGAAATGATTCAATCTATTGAAATAATTCAATGAGAATGGATAAATGTGATCAGGCCCTACCAAGCCCTGAGGACAAAGATGCAGGGGAAAAAGGGAGAAATTCCTGATAGCAATTTTAGTGCTCAGCTTTCACCGGCACTGATTTACGGAAAGTGACATGAGATATTTTCCTTGCGATTCTTCCTCCTTCCTTCTTCTGCACAAATGAGTTTGTCCAAGCCTATCCTTATAGCAATGAGAAATGTGATTTGGTCCTAAAGAAGCTGACTCTGTTTCCTTCACTGTCTGAAAACATTTATTCTCCGGCAGCTCTGCTAGACTGGAGATTTACGTAACACCCGTGAAGTTCCCCTCTGCTAGGACACCAGGGTTCACAGACTTCTTGGCAATATGGCAATACCTTAATGGCATAGTTGGTAAGAGAAAATTGATTTTCCCATGAAAAATTTCACCTTTGTAAAGCTAACCTCCTGCTGAACATTTTCAGTGAAAAAATAAATAATAAAAAAAATTGGTTTAAGCTTTGAGGTTTTTAATTTGGAAATGTCTCTTGGGGGTTGCAGGAGAGGCTACAATCTATCCCTGCTCTTTTCTGAGCTAGTCTCCCTGTAGGTATAACTGCTGTTCCCGTGATGTACTGTATTTTCCTTTGTGTTGAGCAGCGCAATATATTACAGGAAACCCCTGCGGTTGTGCCTCGTGGGATGTGTACTTTGGCCAGGGAGACCAACTCGAGACCTGTTCTCCTCCATCAGCCATCCAAATGCTTTATTTATGCACAGAAGCATAAATGAATCGAATGGAAAATTGAAAATGAGTAAGATTTTTATTTTCCAGTTTATTTTCAATTGTAAGCACAAAATATTTGGTGGATAATGGACAGAATCCAGAAAGGTAACAAAATACTGATCAAGTCTGCAGTTGCAATTTGTGGAAAATTTTCAACCTGACTTCAAGAAAAGAGAGGCTGAAGGAGAGGTAGCTAGGAGATATTCTTATTTTCATGCCATCCTCTGAGACAACTGTAGCCTTTACTTTCATGGAAAAATAAGACTAGGAAAAGGCTTGGGATTAGATTTTCTTTTTTGGGAAGGTGTGCAATATTGGCTGCACTCTGCTGGTGTAGATCACCATGGCGTACCTGCTGATGAGAGAGGGAAACCATGGGGAACACTTGAAAACCCTTCCCTATTTGTCATGCAATCTTCTTTCAATACCACTTAATACCTGGAATAAAAAGAGGAGGCAGAGTCATGCGATCCATCAAATTGTCAGTATTTCTGGGAAGCACCGGCGAGCACCTCTTGCATGACTGACCGTGGGTGGGTTGTTTGCGGAAAAGAGCGTTGAGGGACTCGGGGAACAGGTTGAAGGTCTGGGAACTTTCCATTATTTTCCTCTTTGCCCTTTGGGAGATGCTCCGTAAGATGCGCTGATGCACCTGCCTGTGTCAGCCATCTGGGGTGAGATGGGAACAGGCTTGGGGTAAAAAGAAGATTAAATATGAATCCTTCCTTGGCCTGTTTGGCACGGACTTGTCTCTAAGTGAGTCCCCGGAGCAGCAGAGCAAGCTTGGTCCATTAGCAAGTGCCCTTTGCTTATGTGTTCGCCAATACGAATTCTATTTTAATTATTTATGCTAATTCATCATAATGCATGGATAAATATACTGCAGTATACTTTGTAAAAAATAATGAAGTCTTAGTCATTGGAGACCTCACCGCACACAGCTGCTATTGCATCTCCATTGAGGCTTCTGGAGTCTGCCCTGGGTTTGCGCGCGGTTTAGCGAGATGCGACTGTATCATCTCAGCCGCTGGGATCAGCCGGCATCGCGGGCTGCGGTCACCGGCTGCCGAAAGCTGGGATTTGCTGTAGGGATGCGGAGGGGCAGCAGAGCCTGGGGAAGCCACAGGCTGTATAATATGAGCGATCCCCAACTGTAGCTTTGGAGTCGCTTCAGCAGCTCGTAGATGCCCAACGCTTGTTTAAGCGCCCGAACTACCTCTGAAATTACAGACCTGGCCCTTTGGTGGCAATAGGCGTTCAGACCTACAGCCTCATATCTCCTTGCTAGGGCACCAGTGCCGACGTGGAGACCCGCTCCTGGAGCGGGTACCCGTGGGTCGGGACGGTCAGCCTGTGCGCTCGGCGTTGCCATGGCTACGCTGCTAACTTGCCGAATTTTGGTGCTGCTTCACGCCTGCTCGGTGGGCTCATGGGAGCTGCAGGCGCACGGCTGCCTGTAGCACGGGTGTGCGCCTCAGTGTCCCCAAAGCCCCCGGGGACGCAGGTCCCTGAGCGCCCTTCTGCAAGGGCAAACCCCCGCTCACGTACGCGATGCAGCCATGTGGTCTCAGCCGGATGGGTGGCGAGATCCTCCGCGGCCAGCGATGCACGAGGGAGGACGCGACGTGCAGACACTCAGCAGCCAGTTTTTCGATGCTGTCAGCTCGGCCCGGGAATCAGCCCCTCAGAAAGTAGTCAGAGCCCCCGGCATAGTTTTTATAAAACTGAACAGTCCCAAATGTCATCATTTTGATGAGAAGTGATGCAGCAAAGCCTCTCCAGCAGGCAGCAAATTGTATTTTTCTTCTCTTTTGAGAAACTTGGTAGTGAAGAGTAGCACCGTCTCTGTGCTGTCCTGGCAGCCCTGGAGGCACCATCAGCAGTAAAGACATTGCGGTATCTCCAGCGCAGCAGCTCGGGGTCTGGTTGGAGGTACCACTCGGCTCATAAAAGCCATCTCAGTCTCTCCTTGTGCATCTCTTGCTCCTCGCAGCGAACATCAGATCCTCACGGGGCACAGCAGGGTTTGGGCACCTCCAGGTCAGCTGCCTGGCGGAGAGGATGCAAGGGTTTTACTCTCGTTTTAATCTAGATGGATATTAGGGAGATGTTTCAAAAATTTAACATGGAGAGACTTTCCATGCTCATTTTGCTCATTTAGGTGCATAATGTAGAAACATTCAAAACAAATCTAATGGAAAAGATAGTAACTAAAGACTATGCTTATTAACAGCTGGATTAAAAAATCCTCACCTACATACGATGCCAGTTATATACCATTGTATGCTTGAGTGTGTAAGTGAACATGCAGGTGCCCCAGCAGCGCCTGCCTCTCCCAAACATCACACCAAAAGCTGCTCACCCAGAATCTTCATGTTCTTTCTTTGGGGTTCCCTGCCTTCAAATGTCACTTGATTAAATCCTCTTCATTCGTAGCTTAGCCGATGTACAAACCTGTGCATGTAGAGCACAATTCTGTACTTCTTGGTCAGTAAAAAGTCCTTTCCAGCATTGAGATGTATGTGCAAGGTCAGGTGATGGAATGTATATTGAAGGACAAAGGCTAGCCTTGAGTAATTTGGATCTAATTTAACAGCTGTAAGAAGCTTTCCAAACAAAATCAGTCAAGTGAGTGTTAAGATCATTTATATCTTGTTTAGAAACATAACAGATCGGTGACCTTAGTTACAGCTAGGCAGCTGGGTGGTTGGATACCATGATCAGCCTTGCATGGTATAAATAAATAATAATGTTTATTCTTGTATTTAATAATGCTATATTCCCTTCTTGTGCGTGGAACTTTACAGAAGGAAGCCACGGAGACATTGCATCTGCTATTGCTTCTGGCAGATACTGTATTAAATGGGATAACTTAAATATTAATAGCTTTACAAGGAATATGGTCCACAAGAGCTGATAAGTATTTGCTGCTTTCTGTCTTGGGATGATAGCTGGGAAACTTAGCATTTTCTGTAGAGAGAGAGAGACATGCCCAGGGATATTTAAGTTCATGGTAACCTACTTTGGAAAACGGCACTTTGGGAGAACTTTCAGGCTGGAAATCTGTTAATTGCCTTCCCCAGCCTTAAGTGAGCGAACTACTTAAGAGCATGTTGAACTTGGAGCAAGTGAAAGGTCCCACTGATGTCAGGAGAAACCTATCCCAGGTGAGACTGAGGTCATCCAAAGCAGAAAAGTGTGACTGAGATTTGGTAGAAAGCAGCACTAGGTATCATCATCTTCCTCCGCACAACCAACTTGGGCCGTGCAAGATCCTCCTAAACTACAGTTCTCCACAGGATCCATCACAGGCTTTCATCCCTCCCATACCTTCATAGCCACCTCTGGTTACAGTCACCAAGATAAAACCTTGCCCTCCTTAGAGGTGCTGCCTTTTGCTCATTTGTGTGGATTTTAAAAACCATGCTGCAGTGGAGTTGCGTATCTCCAACACTGCTAAATCTCAGTTTGGAGAGATGCTGAGACCCAGACATGAGAAGCAGCCAGTGTCTCTTGAGGTGGCATGTGCTCTCACTCCCTTCTCCTACATGCTTTAATCTTGCCAAAGTCTTTCCTACTTTACTTTTTCTAGGTTGTACACGGTGGTGGAGCGTTACAGGTCCATTGTATGGCAGCAGCACTGGAGGAATCCTAATCCTGTTTGGGCTGGCTGTTGTCTTTTGCTTCCTTTGACTTTACAGACTTTATTTAATTTTATGGGTACTGGCATCTCGCTTGTCCTCCCTATTTTCAGAGTTGTTGCTGAGAGCTGCCTGGATGTGTTTTGCATTCCTTTGCCAAGCTGTATTAGTTTGTGATTGTCATGTTGACTCTCCAGTGGCGTTTTCTAATTCCAGATGCTTTTCATATCTACTTTCTTCTGTCCTCACTGGTGTTTTGATCACCTTCCAGATTAGTACCTCATAATTTTGTTAACATTCAATTTAATTCTTTTTATAGATCATTAAGGAAGCACTTAATAAGACCAGAACTAAGAAAATCCATTCAGCGTTTCACTAAATAACAGCTTCCCCCCTTCCTGGTTAATACGCTATCATTTGTTATGGCTTTATTTATAGCTCTGAAGCCAGTTTTTAATTTCATGTAGTTTCTCCCCATCATCTGACTTAATACTAGAACTAAGATTTTATGAGACATTGCACCTATGTCAAACCAGCAAATATTTCCTCATTTCTTTTTGTTCAAACCTGATTGTTGGGCTATGCTTATCTATTTAGTTCAGTGATATGCATTTAATCGTTATCTTCCCATCTCAGATTTTTCATGCTTTTGACATGGTAAGTGTGTACGTTGTAAAACAAAATAATTCAGTGTTCCTAGTGCTGTCCACCAGTAGAGTAGAGCTAAAGCAATGCTGAAAGCTTAAATGCCCTGATCCATCCAAGTCCTAGTTCTTGTATATTTTATAGGAGCCATTAGATTTGGGTTATACCTAACTTCAGGTGAAGGACAGAGATGTTAATCCTAAACCAGAAAACTCTTTACAGGGCATTCCCCACTGACTGTAAATACAGAGAGTCTAAAATTTTCTGTTTTCTGTGGGGTCGGAGGAGAAGCAAGTACAGCTGTTGAGGGACTGAGAGTGGAACCCCCAAAGCGCACGGTGGGGAGCTGCCCACCAGGCTCCCGGCAGTGCTGCATCGGCTCTGCTTGTCTTTGTTCCCCTCCTGCCTCTCCATGCCCGGCTCAGAGCATTTATGGGGAGGGAGATTACACCCTGAGGAGGGAATGTCAAGAGCAGCTGATTGAAATTGCAGGGGAATTAATTTAGGAAGGTAATTACAAGAACTGGAATTTGCTCTTCTACCTTTGCTAACACTGCTGCTCTCGTAAGATGTGCTGGAAGAATTTCAATGCACACAACTGGCCGAGGCTCCCTGATCAGACCTCAGACACCGTCTGCGCAGTGGCACCAGATGCACAGGGCCATGGCTCAGGACCATCCTTGCACTGCAGATATGGCAGCAGCTTTTCTCATGCCTACAGCAGTCTTTAACTATGTCTAGACTAATTGCCAAAGCTGTGCCGGGGCTGTTCCCGTGCAGTGGCACACACTGGCCAATAACACAACATTGCCGGTGACACATGCGATGGTTTCAGTCTGAGACAGCTAAGTGGCTGGGCACAGACCAAGTGTTCTGCAGACCTGGGACCACTCCCAGCAGGAGTCTGCGTGTGGCTCCCGCTTTGGAGGCAAGTGAGGTCAGTGATGCGGCCGCTGGTCACACCAGCTGGCCTCATGGGCAGAGCGCAGGACTGAGCATCTTTGGGTCACTAGAATAGACGTAATTGTTATATGTGAGATCTTACCACTTTGAGGATATCCTCCTGGGTCTATGTAAAGAGCCACTTTGCTCTGGGAAAGACCCTTGACTTAGATAAAGACCCAAGAAATCCTGCCGCCTGAAATAATGCAGGTTTCACCCTATGTGTGTGTCCAATAACACATTTTATTTTCTGTACCCTTTCCTCTTCTTGTTCATGGAACTTTGTCAAGGTTTTTGCCTTTTCTGTTTCAACACTCCTTGTGCTGATCAAACTCCCATGGAAGTTCAAATACTTCACCCCCACATCTTGGCATATTAACAAAAGAATAATTTTTTGTGATACTAATCCAGGAGGAAGAGCCCACTGGTCATTCATTACCAAACCTTTTATGATTTGTGTAAAACACAGAAGATATTACCAGTTGCATTGTGGCTGAAATTTGGACATTTCTCCTGATTTTGGCTCGCTCATTATTGCAGATGTTGCTCCATTACCTTGTCAGGTCCTGGGTGCAATGACACTGCGCAGAGGTGGGGACTGGCACCCACGTGCTCATGGCCGTTTCCGCTCTCAGAATATGGCGTTGTCACATAGTGCATTCTCAAATACGCTACCCTCTTCATGGCTAAATTACTTAAAACAACTGGATTTCCCTGCTTTTCTCAGGGCTTGAGAGGCTGTCTCTCAACATTCACCATGGGATCCATCCATTTAGTGCCTTATCTGAAGTAGCTGTCTGGAGTCCTTTTATAGCTGCTGAAGAAAAACAGGAAATAGAAATTTCTGGAGTGCAATTAATCTCATCCTAAAGACAATTCTAAAACAGGTGAGATTAATCACCTCTTGCAGTGCCTGAAACTTTTCACTGACTACAAAGGAGACCTCAGGTGACTAACTTGAATTTAGGTATCTACATGGAAAACACCTGAGGGATGGAAAACTTTTTGCCTGACCTGAGAGGCAAGACTCAAAGCCATGTTAAGATACCTAAATTTAGATATGTTCATGTACGGTTCTGTGTGTGCAATAGGTATTTAACTTCTCTTTGTAGTCGGTGGAGATCTAGTCAATACAGTCAATAGATTTTGTGGTGCAATTCATCCAGCCAGATGTAGGGGTCTGCTTTACATGGAGATAAATCACAGCTTCAGCTCCATTGAGCAACTCTCCATTGTCTACAGCAGGAGCTGAGGTGACTTGGAGTCTGGTAAACGTCTGCAGTGAAAACCACTTTCAGACAGATGAGTCCCTCCCCTAAAGCTGCTTATTATCCCAGGCCGTGACAGGCCTACAGTCATCCCTGACATTACGCCAAAGAAAAATATGATGGTGTAGTTGATGTCCTCAGTTTCATCATCCTGCTTATGCTGCTGATTTCAGTAGCTTTAAGATCTTTTCCTAGTTGGGAGTTTTGAGTTTACCTTTCCACCTTCCCTTTGTTCTCTGGTTTGCTGTAGGGTCTATCTCCCTGAGCCCTCCCATAAATTTGTTCTTGATTTATAATCATAGTTGCAGTTGATCTTGAGGTCATGCTCAAACCCAGACTTCACTACCTCTTGTACTGAGCTTCAAATCCAAGGTCTGTGATTGATTCTGTTTTCCCTCCATCTTCTTGTGGCCATTTGGGATTTACCTGGGCACAGGAGTTACTGTGGTGGGAGTTTGCCAACAGCAGTCCTGCTTCTTCCTATTCCTGAATTTGTGTCCATTTGCATTGCTCCTCCTGCCTCCACCACTCAAAAATCAGCTTCCCAAATCAACAAACAGACAACACCGCTTTCTAGAAGGTGTCTTTTAGGGACCAAAAAACACCTTGTGAGTGGCTTGGACATTGTTCTTATGAAGTCTGTAACAAATGTAGAAGGTCAGTTTGAATGGCCTGGACTGAATGAGGGTGATTGTGGTGGTCATTCATAAGCTTAGACTGGTTTTTATGTGCTATAGTTTTCTCTGAAAAGCTGGAGACCTTGTAGATATGTAGGCACCATGCGGTATTTTAGAGGGCATACTCACTTCCATACACCAGCTGAATCAGTAAACTAGCATAATTGAACCTAATACTGAAATCATCGGAGAACTGTACAAAATCTGAGTGCATGAAAATGCCTTGACATAAGGAAGCGTTTTTCAGTGGTGGTGTATTTCTTTAACAGCTGCTAGTTTGTGTTTTGCTTATTTTTGCAGAAATACTGAGCCAGCAATCTCTTTTAGTCATGTCAGTGCAAATGTAGAGTAAATCTATTAAAGTTAGAAGAACAATTGGATTTGGCTGCTGTACCGCAAGCTTGTTCTGGACCCACTACAAAATCTTTTCATTTTTTACTGATATTCTGCTAGTACCAGAGGCCAAGGTCAAGGTCCTGCACCTCTGGTGAGGGACTTTCCTGCCACAACAAACTTGCCCTCCCAGTAAAGTAAGACAGCTTGAGAAATGGGGTAGATAGGAGAGATGGAGATCCCCTGGCAAGGTAACAAGTGAGCACCAACCTGTCCCAGAGTTGCCAGTACTCACACCGTGATGTTCGCTTCCTTCACGTTGGGAGCTGGCTTATATAAGCATGGAGTTTTTCCTTCCCTCCCTGCTCCCCAAAGTGGAGAGAGGATTTTTTTCCTCCCTGATAAATGCAGTTATTTAGTTAATAAATACAGTGATTTAGTTAACAAATACAGTGCAGATAAGCTGGGGAAGTTGAGCAAGCAAAGCACCATCTTTCTGCCCATTTCTTGGTGTAGGTTGTGTCTGATGTTGGGGCTGTAGGAGGGAGTTGACGATTGCAACCATAAAACCACTTAGTTTGGAAGGATTTAGAGGTCTCCAGTCCAATCCGCAGAGCAGGGCTAACTTCAAAGTCAAATCAGGTTGCTCAGGGCTGTGTCCAGTTAAGTTTTGTGCATCTCCAAGATTTGAACTACTTTATGTTGTGAGCAGCGATAGATTTGGTTGCACTTCACAGAATATATTGTTTTATGCATTTCTCATAACGGGCAGACTTCTAGGCCCAGAGTCATGGAGAGTCTTCTTCCCTCCCCACTCCATTCAGTCCTGAATATGCATGGACAGAAGTGAGATATAACATCTGGACAGAGATGCTGGGCAGGTCAGCACACTGTGGAGGAAACAACCCTCATATTAACCACAAAGAAGGTTGCTTGCCTCTAGGCTAACTAACATCAATGTTGTCTGTGTTTGGAGTACTGACACTGGGAAATGCTAGGGGTAATCTTTAGTGTAATCAGTAGAGTTCATGGAAAATAAGAAACCTTTCCCAATGACTTCTCAATTTTTTTACTGACGTTGTTGTAATTTGATATTTTTACCAATTTTTTATCATTCAGAAGAATCATTCAGGGTTCAGTAATTTATCCCTACTCTACGACTCCTCCTGACTTTCCCATCTCTTTCTCCCTGTCCCTTCCTTACTCAGTCCCATCTTCTCTCCTTCCTTTGGTGGCATTCATCACCTCACTACTGAAGGCACCAATCACGGGATCATCCAGCTGTGCTTTTTGTGCGAGCCCTCATTCTTTCGTACTTTATGTCACTACGACAGTAGAGTTCAGTCTGACTTAAATTCAGTTGGCCTAAGTGCTGATAGCAGGTTGGTGGAGCTGACGTGACAATTTGTCTCTTACCCGGACATAGCTGTTTTGACATTTTGGTCTTTTTTATACTTTTTGTAACTTACTGGACTTTGACATTGAGGTCCCCTATGTCAGCATTAAGATTGTGCCTCTAATTCCCTCAGAGTAGGGACTCAATAGGAATTACTTTGTCCATGTGGTGCAAAGTAGTTTAGGTGCAGGAATTACCTCTGAATCACCTTGTGTTTCATCATCATTAGTGTTTCTTTTTTGATTGCATAGCTCCCCGATGTTGAACTCGGCATCCGGTGGTAAGGTACTCCCGCCGGACCAGCCTGTGACTTTGGGCACAATCTGAAGTTAGAGTCCCTACACAAACAGCATCACTGTAGAAGAAGCTCTTAGAATTGTTGTGAGTCAGACCCACACAATTCTGAGTCACTGCTCCTGATCCCTTTTTGCTCTAGGGGTGATGGTGGTGTTAGGGAAAGAGTGATTTATCAATAACCTGTGTAGGTAACAGATTTTTTGTGGTGACTCAGCTGTTCTCTCCAGAAAGAGGGAACACAAAGTGGAGGTGGACACTCATCTCTCTTCCCAGAAAGGGTACAAACTGAGCTAATATCTGTCCCTTGAGTTCTTCCACATTCCTGGTCTCAGTGGTAGGAGGAAGGGGTTTAGGAGCACTGCTTACAGGCTAATCCAAGATCTGTATTCTACTTCATACACAGCCTGAACTACACCTGCAGCCATTGCTCCCAGAGTTGAGATGATAACACAAGGTCCTGGTTTGCAGCTCCATTTGCTGCCAGTGTTGATAACCAAGAAAAATAACGATGGGAGCTCCTGATGTAACAATAAACAGACAGCAACTTTCTCTAGGGAGTGAGCATATAGGCAGGACTGAAGGATGGGTCTTACTGCCTGAATCACCACATACGCCACCAAATGGGATGAGAACGCAACATCACTCCCAGAGACCAAAGCAGGACATTATCACCTCCAAAGCAACATTTTGCTGGAGACCATAGAAAAGCTCTTCTGTTATAGAGTGATGTCTTATAGTTTTCTGGAAACAGTAAAAGAAAATATTATTAGGATGAGTGAAGAAAAGAGATTTTGGGCAGATGGAAATGTGTCAGTGCTCATCTTCATTGGCAGCGCTTGTTTTCACTTATTCTATCATGAGTTAATTTCCAAGCAACTTGAAGTAGATAATGTGTTTATAAGCATTAATCTGAGTGCTCCATCAATGTTTGTTCAGGCTATGAAGACTGGGAGTTTCTGTTATAGTAGAGGGCTTTTTAATTGCGTAAATGATGATATAGCAATGGTTAGAAGATGATGCAAGATAAATTCAGGATATAGATAAGGTCTAATGGGGAGCAGAAATCTGCTGGAAGAACTTGTGCAAGAAATTATCAATTTTCCACTTGTCATTTTTAAACCAAACTTTGACAATTTTCCAAAAGATAGCCGTAGGCTGCAGCTTAGCTGTAAAATACAGGCTTAAATCAATGATTCTGTGTATTGACTGGTGATTAAGCAGGACTTTGAGTTATAACTAGGAATATGTTGGGTTTCATTTTGTTTTGTTTTAATTTAGCAGCAGATAAGCAAACGAGTGATGAAGTAATTCAGGAAACAGAGATTCACTTGTTTCTTAACTGGATTGTTAACATCATAATGTAACATAGCATAAGTAGCATAGTAATAGTAATAGTAATTGGTCTGGGACTCTTAGGACTAAATGTAGGTGTCTTCCTTGTAAGTGTCTAAATGTGGCTGAGTCATTTCAATCTCCTCAGTTGCCAGTATAGACCACTGCTACAGGAGTATTGGTGACTGTTCAACTCATCCTGAAGTAAATGATGACATTGATAAATCACATCCTGATCACCAGAGGTGATACCGAATAAATAGATCTCCCTTGACTATAACGGGAGCTTCAATACATGGCTTAAATGTAGGCACCTACATTATAAACACTAACTTTAAGTGAGATGAATCTCATCCTAATCACATTGTTGAAGGCCTTGCGGGGATAATAACTTTACAAAGTACTCAAAGATGATCAGAGGGCTGGAGCACCTCTCCTGTGATGACAGGCTGAGAGGATTGGGGTTGTTCAGCCTGGAGAAGAGAAGGCTCTGGGGGGACCTCATAGCAGCCTTCCAGTACGTGAAGGGGGCCTAAAAGAAAGCTGGAGAGGGACTTTTTACAAGGGCATGTAGTGATAGGACAGGGGGTAATGGCTTTAAACTGCAAGAGGGTAGATTTAGATTTCATATAAAGAAGAAATTCTTCACTATGAGGGTGGTGAGGCACTGGAACAGGTTGCCCAGAGAAGTTGTGGATGCCCCATCCCTGAAAGTGTTCAAGGTCAGGTTGGACAGGGCTTTGAGCAACCTGGTCTAGTGGAAGATGTCCCTGCCCATGGCAGGGGGGTTGGGACTAGATGATCTTTAAGGTCCCTTCCAACCCAAACCATTCTATGATTCTATGGTTCTATGATGCTCTGGACAGAGCCATCCTTTTTGGCCTTAAGATGACTATCCCAAACATTAAAATCTCATACAGTCTGGAACATCTTTCTCAGAGCAGGTAAATAAATGAATGAAGACCGCCAAATTTCTGCAGCATTGGATTCTGAGTCAGTCTTGTACATAAATCTTGTTATTGTGCCTCTTAGGTTCACTTCATGTTCCTACGGGATTCTGCTGACATCCCCCAGGCTCCACGTGCATGCAGAAATCAAAGCTCGTGTAGCATAGCTTTGCAGGACTGGGGTCAGAAATTATTGCTGGGCAATGTAGTCCCTACATGGATATCCAAATAATAGTTGCCAAAATGTGGGGATTTTTTGTCTGGAAAGGGCCCCAAGTCAATGTTACCCTCTCCAGAGCACAACTATTTAGCTGTATCTCTGAGTTATTTAAAAAAGTATTTACAATATGGTCATTCCTTCAGAGCTGTCAGCTCTGTTGAAGAGTGGGATGTAATTTTTGGGTGTCCATGCAGTCTTTTTGCCACTGATCCTGCAAGGAGAACAGATGGACCGGTCTGGTTTCTGCCTTGTCCAGAGGGAAAAAAGAATAGTTATCAGCCCACTTGGTAAAAAAAAAAAAAAAGGGTGGGGAAAAATAAGCAATAAAGTCGATTTTTTTTTTGAGTGAGGTAAGAGCAGCAATAGTGCAGGGAAGGAGCCCACAGCTGTTAATGCAGTTCCAGTGATGATGATAAACCAACAGCTGAGTTGGAGAAGGAGGCAAGGGAGATGTTGAAAATACAGCTGCAAAAGGGAGAAGGAAGAGGAGTAACTGTGCTGTGAGATGTAAAACAGAAAGAGGAAGGTGAACATGTTAGTAGTTACTTAATGAAGGTGCTGCTTTTATAGAGAAAACAACTTAATTGCCCTCCTGGTGCTTTGGTGCCTGTTTCAGGCTAGTTGTCTATTTTCCTCTAATTGCAATGTGTCCCCAGTGTAAAACCTGTTACTGCTGTTGGCCTACATGGGAGACCTTGTGCGCTTTGGGTGGACTGAAGACAAGCCCAAGACCTGGTCAGCAGTGAGGTGTCTTGGCCAGGTAATGGTGGAAAATAGCTATTTGTTGCTTGAGCCATTCCTGCTCTGCGGACAGCCAGGGGACCGTGATTTCTGAGGTGTATCCATCTTCTTCGTACATGTCATGGTTGTCAACTTCACTTGGCAGCGCAGAGCTATGAGTTACACGCCAAACAGCAGGAGGGGAGAGTTAAACTTCATTTGTTATTTTAGTGCAGAGTACAGCCCTCGGAGCTGAAATCCAAGGACAGTGTGCTTTGTGGCAATCTGGGGCTGATCCTGGGGCAGAGTACCTCCCTCTCTCCCCTACACACTCACGGTTTAGCTGCAAATCCTGAAGAAGGTCTAAAGGAGCAACACAGTCAAGGCATGTTAAATGTAACTTCATGGGGAAAAAAGAAGAATGGCTTCGTTTACTCTTGAGCTATAAAAAGGGAAGCCAAGGAGACACAAGGCAGGTTACACTTCTGCTTAAAAACTCTTAGGAGCAGTCTCCCTCTTACCTCACATAACAGCCACGCAGGAATATCTATAAGGACAAAGCAAGCCTAAAGCTTCTACCCCTTGATCCAGAAGTATGCCAATGATGCCGTCGCAGTTAGTCCTCACCGTGCAGCAGTGTGATGGTTTAGAAAAGGTTAACAAGCAAGGGTTTCTCCTTCTTTCTCCCTGACGCTAGAGCCCTGCGCTTCGGTGGCGTAGCCCCGGAGAGGTGGTATCTGCTACCGTTCCAGCGTGGGAGAGCAGCCTCATGCCGAATCGGGCTTGAAAACGTGTCTGCCTTAAACACCGCTGGTCGAAATTACTACCTTTGAGGGGATTTTCTTTACCAATCGGATTGTGGTTCTTCAGACTGGTACCATGTGGTCAGGTTTTCCAGCTTTTCTTTGTGACAATGAAGCAAAAATTCTATTTTTTCTTTCTTTTTTTTTTTTTTTTTTTAAATGGAAGCTGTGTCTACCATGACTTATCCTGACTCCACAGTCTGGGGGATTAAGAGAAACAACGATAAGCCTAAGAGCTTGCAGCACTGTGAAAGGCACTTAAATGGGTGCCGATTTTAGCTGTTCTCTCTGTTCTCATGGCCTGACAGCACCTCTCTTCAAAAAGTTTCTTTACTTCTGTGACTCATGTAATGCCTTACCCTGCAACATGGTATCAAGGTGCAAGACCTTTTGTAATTCTCCCTTTATGGTTTTATATAATCTACAGGACGTTCCCTGCAGATTAGTGGTTTGTTCGGGTTTTTTTTAAGATTGGGCAGAGGAAAGTGACTGGCCTTGTTCTGAGTCAGCAAATCTAGCATAAAATCAGGCTTTTAGTTGGAGATTAGTCTTCATGTCATGGCACCCTTTTTAAGCCCCCGAATCATTTTTAGTGGAGATAAGAAAATTATTAGCAGTGTGCAGTCATGAGATAAGATTAAATGAACGGGAGATGAATGTGATGGCAAAGGTTGTGTCCCACATGCCTATGAATGTGTGTTTGAAATGGCATAGGAGCACACAGTCACCACCGCTCGTATTCCTATTTGTGTGCAGTTAGCGCCTTTTTACTAAACCAGAAATTATTTATAATTATTTATAATTATTTATACACTATAGAAGTAACTTCAGAGACAAGCAGAGATGAAAGCTCTTCGGGCTATGCATCCTTGTACCTCCCAGAGTACCCCAGGCTCCTTCCAGCGCTTTCTGGTCCCATCACATTGCATGCATAAAACCTCCAGCCTTCTCCTGAGAAGCTGGTGAGATGCAGACACGCCTGACCTCCTCAGCGAGATGCAGTCCTGTGTCTCCTGTGCCGTGCACTGCCCATACATGGCACAGAGGATCCTTGCCCCAAGATGTGTCCAAGTTCGTACATAACAAGACACGGAAGATGACTATGATTACCAGCTGGGGTAGGTATAATTTAACAAGAAAACAGTTCTGATTACTCTAATAATCAATAGTTTCAATGCTCCAGTACTATTAGTGTTTTGCATGCGTGGCACTGAGACAAGCCTCTTGCAAGGGAAGACTGGAAGGAGCGTAGCGCTGGATTTGCTGATTCTCACAGGCTGCCCCTTCCTTGCGCAGGGGACAGACAGTGAAAAGGAGAGTGAAAAAAATGGACCAGTAAGTAGAAGTTGGTATCACCGGTGGAAAAGAGAGTGGTGTCACTCCAGGGGTAGCAGTGGTTCAACATTAGTAAATGTTCTCTGAGAACTGGGGTTTCAGCCCTTCATGGAATCATAGAATCATTAAGGCTGGAAAAGACCTCTAAGATCATCGAGTCCAACCATCAACCCAACACCACCATGCCCACTAAACCATGTCCTTAAGCTCCTCATCTACACATCCTTTAAATACTTCCAGGGATGGTGACTTAACCACTTCCCTGGGCAGCCTGTTCCAAGGCCTGACCACTCTTTCAGTAAATAAATTTTTCCTAATGGTGTGTTCATGGTGTGTTCTGGGAAGACATTGGGAATTACATGTCAGGGACCACTGGAGAGACTGTTCCCTCTAACTGTCCTTGAAGTGATACACAAAAGCGATCCCTAAGCTGACATCTTTGCTAGCAGTGTCTTTGGTTATGCCACAGATTAAATGACTTTCTTAGAGTACCTCTGCTTTGTCATGGCTCCTGAGAAGGTGGACTCCAAGCCTAGATGGGGCTCATTGGTAGCGAAAGGTGCGGACACACAAACTTGTTGCTTATGCTATATTCACTCCCAGGGAGAGAACGCAAACCAACTAAAGGCTGTCATGTTTCACGGCTGCCAGTTCAGCTTCTTTTATACCAATTCAACTCACCAGGGATGAAGGAGCAACTGATTTCTGGACTTGGGGGCTATTCCGCTCATAGTGCTGGAGAGAGAGGGGTAAAAAAGTGATGGCATTGATCCAAGAATGTATATTATTTTATGGCTGGTGTCCCATCCATGGTCATGCCACTGGCTGTACTCCTATGCAGCTGGCTGCTCGTATGCAGCATGGGATGGAGGGAGCATTTGCATCTAAGACACCTGTTTGCCAGGGCCAGTTGGGTTTGTGTTTCTGACCGGTCTGGAGATCCCATCCGTCTTCATTCTCAAACCATGCTTTTCAGCCATATCTTGCTCAGATTCATATACAAGCTCCAGGTGGGCTAGGAAGATTTATTTAATTCACTTACCTGAACTCTGCTGTTCCCTCTTGTTTCCCTGGGCCTACTGACACTGGGGGGCTGAAGAATTTGGGAAACACAGCCTGTGGGCATCCTCTGCCCCTGCCTGTGGCCTGTGGCCTCTCTCCTCTCTGCCCTTCCTGGATTGCAGCCCCCCATCTTTGATGGAAATGCAGAGGATTTAGGGAAGCTATTGAGAAGTGAGAATTGGGTAACACTGAGATTTTCTTCCTTTTCTGGGCCACCACGAGCTGGTGAGCAATAGCATTTCATGGCAGCTGCTGCTGCACGGTGGGAGATGTATGGGCTGAATCCTCTGCACAAATCTCAAGGTGGGTTGTGATCCTTCTGATGGCAAATGCTCAACTCATGTATGTTGTTTATGTTGTTGATTTATGCATATAGGCTGCGGTTGGCTTTGTTTCTGGCAACTCTGGAAAGCAAAGCCTATTTTCATATGTCTGGATCCCATATGTGGTGCTGCTGTACGCAGGCAATGTAGGCAGTATTTACACAGGTGCCTGTCTAGCTCTCGCAGGCAGCAATTTGCATCTTCTCAACAGGAGGGTCTTAGAATCATAGAATCATAGAATCATTAAGGCTGGAAAAGACCTCTAAGATCATCGAGTCCAACCGTCAACCCAACACCACCATGCCCACTAAACCATGTCTCTAAGTGCCACATCTACACGTCTTTTAAATACTTCCAGGGATGGTGACCCCACCACTTCCCTGGGCAGCCTGTTCCAAGACCTGACCACTCTTGCAGTAAAGAAATGTCTCCTAGTGTCCAATCTAAACCTCCCCGGGCACAACTTGAGGCCATTTCCTCTCGTCCTATCGCTTGTTACTTGGGAGAAGAGACCAACCCCCACCTCACTACAACCTCCCTTCAGGAAGTTGTAGAGCGCGATAAGGTCTCCCCTCAGCCTCCTCTTCTCCAGGCTAAACACCCCCAGTTCCCTCAGCCGCTCCTCATCAGACTTGTGCTCCAGTGTCTTGTTGCGAGGTGTCTGTTTTAACCAGGGGGGAAGCTCCAGTGAGGAGAGACGGGCCAGAAGGGCTGGCAAGGGAAGGCAGTGGATTGATTTTGTAATTTCAATGGCCAAAACTTGTAACAGTGGGATGATACTGATACTTGGGCTATGGAGGGTCAGTAGCAGAACTTTGCTAATTTTTCAGTAGTTAGGGGAGGGGGAGCAAGCAAGGAAAATGGAAGGCCAGTTCATCAGAAGTAGGACTTGAATCAAAATGCTTGTATTGCAGCAGCAGCAAGAACCTAGTTACAGTCTGTCATCTCACCGGGCTAAAAGCTGTTTGGACTCAGAATAACAAACTGGTCTTTGCCCCAAAGACCTTACAATTTCTGTGTAATAGGGGAATTAACAGGTGGATCCCAAGGAAGAGGGGTGAAACAAGAACCATTGGCAGTACTCCCAGTTTGCCCTTGGTATAAACTGTTAATAATGTTGTATATGCCACAAGAATGGATAATTTGAAGAAAGGCTATTAGAAAAGTCAGTGAGGTAGCTTCATGCATCTTTGCATCTTCCAGCTTATGCCAGTGCAACTAATGCATTTGGGGTGTGTGCAATGAAGATCTGACACATGATGGACAAGGGTTGGCACAGATCTGGGAGAAACGGTTGTTCCCAGCAAGAGGCAAGAGAAAGCACAGGAGGAGTCATGACTCAGGGGTACATTTCTCAGTCAAGATGGTCTCCTAGCCTTTGGGCTCTGCTCCAGCATCAGCGATGAAACCCAGCCCTTAATGGTAAAGCTTTCCTGTGCTTTGCAAAACATAGTGGAGTGCTCCCAGTGGGGCACCTCCGCTCAGTGCCTGCTCCTCAGTCTTAGCTGTGAAATATGGGAAAATCCTGGATGAACCTTCCAGGGCTCTGAAGATCTTGCTTCAGTAGCGTATAAATTAGCACTTTGTGCTGTAAGATGTTTGTTGTGTCTCAGGAAAAAAATTATGAGCCCCAGTACCTCTCTCGATTCAGCTGCAGATGGTTTTTCCAGAAGGATCCTTGTCTAGTCTGTTGACGCATTGGAGGTTATAATTGACAACATGAATGGAAGGAAAAATGAGTTAGCAGCTCTGAATAGCACGTTGAAGGGCTCTCAGAAGCAACAGTGGCATTTCCATGTATCATAAGCTGAGCTGGAAGTTGGCTGGATCTTCTGGTGAGGATGAAGTGAACTAAGAAATGAACTTGCTGCAGAGGCATGTAGTGCATAAATGTCAAAAACATGTTTCTGGCAAAGCGATAAGACGTTCTGCCTATCAGCATCTTTCAGTGTTGTGTCCTTCGGCTTTGTAGTCTGACTGCCACAGGGAGGAGCAGAGGTTGGAAATCACAAATATCAGTGTGCAACTAATTTTAGAAATGCTGATATGGCACACCACTGCTCACTGGTTTATTTAAATCTCTGGCTAGAAAATTGCTGGTTGTGGAGGAATGAATAAAGAGAGCTTATTCTGGAGACAACGGTTGAAAAACATTAAAAGTGAGCTGGATAAAATGTCTTTTGGACTTCCATCATTTCTTGTAGTAGTTAGCTATTCAAAAAACCAAACAACTCCCTCCAAAAAAACCCAAAAGACTTCCAAGGTACAGAAAGCTTTTATGCCACACTTCTGACTTGGCAAACTGAAAAGGTACTGGGAGAACTTGCTCAGTGTATCTACATACGACTTTAACCTGGAAGTGTAGCCATTTTAAATGTCACCATTGATTTCACAAATGACTCTATTGGTGTTGAACAATGTGGCTGGATAACACACATACTATAAACACGAAAAATCTGTTTGTTTTTTTTTTCTTCATTGTGGTGTGTTCAGGCAATGTCATTAAATAGCCATTATCCTCCACTTCTAAATATAATGTAGGTACAAGTTTCCAGGACTATAGTACAATGTTAATATCTTTCCATGGATAGTAACTATCAAACTTATTTCCTGTTGTACAATGTACTTGTACAGGCACTGTCACTGATAGAAAGAGGGACACTGCCGTAAGTCACAAACCTGCAAGACCCAGACTCAGCCCTTTGCATCTCAGAAGGGAGAAGTGTTTCCAGGTTGTCATCTCCCCTTACGCACTTCTTTTAACCTTCTCTAGCTGTCCGTATGACTGCATTACGGTCACCTCCCGGGCCCCTTTCTGGCTGTGGCGGGTGCAGGAGATCCGACAGCTGAGCCAAAGCAGGGGCATGGTCCTTCTGAGCAGTGCCACATCTGTGGAGCACCTCGGCAACCCTGCCCGGCCTCTGATGCAGCCGGGATAGTGCTTCCTTACAAGCTGCTTCTGCTTGACAGAATGGTTAATGTAATGGCATTGTTGCCATAGCGTGAAGAGCTGAATGGGTGGTTATGTGAATGGTGAGGATTTGCTAGCTGTTTTCACCATAGGTGATGTAAGCCTCCAATGCAAAGAATATTTTACCCAGAATTTTTATTTTCTGCTTAAAGTTGTCACTGTTTTTTCAAACATAATATTTTCTATAAATTGATTTTTTCTGGATGCGGTGTTTTCTTGGGCATGAGGTGTTTTGTTCGGGGAGGATCTTTCCTTGTTCTTTTAGACGGCATAAATCCTTTGATATATGAGCACCTAAATTCAATGCAAGGTAGAATACTGTTAGCAACAGAGGTTGATAATCCAGACTTGCTAGACTACCTGGGGAACAGTACTGAGTACAAAACGTGGTTGCCAGAGAGAGGGAGAGGAGAGCACGTAATGCAGCAGATATCTTTCACTGTTGTGAACCGAGTGATTACAAGGCAGGTAGAGGCTAGAAACAATTGACTATAATTGGTCTGTTGGGATTTTAATAAAATCTTTAAAGCAATTAAAATGCTTTTATTGAAAACAGATTTGGACATCTTTTCTAAGGAGGTCTTAACTGTAACTGCTGTTTTAAATGTTAATTATGGTTTTGTGAAACGTCTCTCTGCAGCAAGCGATATTGGTGTGGTGTGCTCTGCAGTCAGGACTGGATCCCGTGGCAGAGAGGAGATCTGGTGTAGTCAGCCCCGTGCCTGTGAGATCACTGCCCTTTGGAGCACGTGGTTCCTCTGTGGTTTCTTCTTTCCCATGTCCATGTCCATGTCCATGTGCCTTCTTGAAATTTGGACAGCTCAGGAACGATTTGTAAACCCCTCCTGCAGACTCCTTGGGGTATCTACCACGTGTAGAGATGTGGGTATGCTCTGTCATGTGAGGGAGGACTATTTATAGCCAGGAAAGCTGAAAGGGTAGGTATTGAAAATAAGCAGATTATACAAAGATCAGTCAAATATTCCCATTTTCCTCTAGGTTATAAAACAGCCTTTGGTAAAATAGAAAGGCAAAGTTTTTAATGTATTTTTTGCTGGTATTTCCTGTATCTTAGTGTTTGGAGAAAGCACAGGGATTCTTCTAGAAAAATTAGTTTCATAGCTGTTGTTGCTAGCACCTATTTAGGAATTAAAAGTTGCAAACTATTTCCAGACAAATCTTTCTTTTGTATGTGCTCCTAATTAGAAAAAAACCCCAACCTTTTATACCTATAGTGTCTCTATTTTATCAGCATTGGGAAAACACACTTTAAAAGAAATTTCAGCACATTTGTTTATTGAATTTTGAATTACAGGATGACCTGTCTATCTATTAAAAAACGTCTCTTAGTGGTGCTGACTCCCAGTTTCAGTACAGATCCCAAAATACTTGCAGTGTTTCTTGCAGTCCTAACCACAAGAGCCCTTTTGTGATAATTATAGCAGCTTTTTACATATATGCTAATCTTTATTTATTCTTTTTGCCTTTGGAAGGTTTACATTTCCAAGCAGCCAGAGAGACGTATGTATAAGCTTTCCAGGATACAAAACTGGGAAATGAATACTTCCAGTTCTCTCAAATATGCTTTTTCTTTTTTAAACTTTGATAAAAAAGAAATCATAATCTTCTCATTTCTCCTGGGGACTTAGTTCTGATTTTGCCTGTGAAGGGCTGCTGCTATTGTATCTTTCCAGAAGAGCAAAAATGCAGAATTTTTTTGAAACATAACAGGTTCATAGTCTAAAAAAAATGGTGTGGGTAAGATTATGAGGGCAGAAGGAGAAATAGTTGATGTAGTTAAGTGGAAAAAGTGATAAGTCTGTTCAGCAGATACTGTGTGAGACAGTATCCCATTTACTTATGTGATATTACAGGAGCGCTTGGCAAGTGTCCTGGTGAATGAGATCTGCATTGGGCTGCGTGTTGTACAGCCCCGGGGTAAAATTGGGTCCTTCCCTCATGGGGTCAGAAAGTTCTGCCTTCATTTGGACATCAGGAGAGACTTTATAGCTCTCAGACTCCCTGGGCAAGCTAGTGACAAAAATACTGGGACGAAGGAGATTTTAAATTGTTTCTCTGAAAAGAAGCAGCCAGCAATGTAAGAGTCCAGAACAAGAAGGAAATCTTTGCAGGGCCTGAGTTCTGTCCTCTTCTATCCGAGACAGGCACATTATGTGATCTTCTCCTTAAATGAATAAAGTCTTTGTGAAAGCTAATTAGAGGCTGTCCATACCGGACTCAGAACAGGACTGCAGTGCAGTACTGGACTGGCACTAGTTTTGAATGATGAGCTCAGGTATCAGTAGCAGCTGAGAATGGAGCTCTACAGGGACCATGAAGGGGGCTGCAAAGGAAGCAAAAAGGCTGAAAAAATCAGCAAATTAACCTGAACTGAGGTCCATGCTTCTGTAGCCAGGCAGTTCCCAAGAGCGAACAGTGTACAGAGAGCCTGGGCACATCTGCACATCACGGCTGGGTACATGGATCCCGCTGGTTTGCTCCCACCGCTGCTATTTGAAGGCTGTTCAAGGCTTTTGCTATTTTAGTGGCTCAAAACCTTTCAATTCCATATCTATATTTATGCGCAGCCTGTGTATATTCATTTCTGTCTTTTGCCAATGCTGGTTTTCAGTTCAAACAGCTCTTCTGCTTCCCCCATTCCTCACTTTCCCAGCATAATTAAAGGGAGCAGTCATCTTCTATCTTAACAGCTTACTGAACAGATAACGTTTGTGGATCTAAGAGGAAAAGACCAAAAAACAACCTTGTGACTTTTTTTGGACCTCTTCACAATTTTTGCTGCCTTGTTCAATAATATATGAACCAAAAGTTAACTCACACAGATTCATACTGCCTTGTGATTTATTGACATCAGTGTTTTTAAGTCCTCAATCAAGACCAGGCTTCTAATTTTCCGAGGCACTGCAGAATTACACAGCATAAGGACTCTCCTTCCACCTGCCCAGTTTATGATTGTAACAAATGAGAGAGACAACAGAAATATGAGGCATGAGAGACCTTGTTAATGGATGTACTTACTCCTCTTAAAGGTTTCTTGAAAATAGTTGGTTAAATTTAAACTTGGGTTCTTTTTGTTCTCTTATGATTTATTACAGGAAAAGTAATATAGGGAGGAAGAGTGCCTAAAAATATACAGATTGCTTTTTCTCTTATTTTATACCTTAGAATATTGGAAATGTCAAAGCTAATCTTTGCTCCTCTGGTGGAGGCTCTGGCATATGTTGGAGCCCAGCTGCTGGAAACTGCTGAGATCTCCGTCCAGCTCTGTTGTCTGAGTGCTGGGAAGCAGAGCCAGTGGCACTAAAGAGTCCTTCAGCGGCTGATGTCTGCCGTAAAACCTACAGTCTTGGTTCACCTGCTTCACAAAAGCAGGCTACAACATTACTTACCTACCAGTCCCTTGAGGTATTGTCAGTGAGTTTGCCTCTCTGATTAGCGGTTCCCTATGAACTCATGAATTCCCATAATTTCCCCTATGAATTCCCATAATTTCCCTTATGAACACCTCCAAACTATTTGAAGATGCTCCAGGTATAATTCTGGTGATGTTTTGCTCTTTGCTTAATCAATTTCTTGTAATATCTCTTCTTTAGATACCTCTATCCTTGATTTCCACTTTTCCATATTACTTAGAACAGATGAGTATTTCCTCTAAGTGATAACCTTAGTGGGACAAATTCACTTTTTTTTTCACTGAACTTCGTATCTGAAGGATTCAATGCATGGGGTTGTTCAGTGAAGCTAAGTCCCAGCTTCAGGAAGGGATCAGCGAGATTATCTTTGTACAGATGTCAGATTTATAGTCTTCCTTTACTGTAAACTGCAGAATTAATCCCAAACATGGGCTAAGGTATGACAGATTAGCTGATGATCCACGGTCAGAGCAATCCATGTTTGTAACTGTGCTCCTCTGTCGGTAGAGACGAAGTTGCTGTATGTTTGTGACAAGGCTGGGCACTGATTTTATGGCATTCATTTCAGACGGTGGAAATGCATTAATTACAGCCTCCTCCTTGATTTCTTCTTGTTCTTGTCACAAGGTAGTTGCAGAGGTGGGGAAAATGCATAAATTATTTTGCAGGAGTGCTGAAAACTCCCATCAAAGATTTAACAAGAGAAGTGCGACAGGTGATGAGAGCAATGCACAAAGGGGAAGCATCTGACGCTGCCACGCACAGCTTTTGTTTTTAAAGCTGTGCAGATAAATGATGACAAAGAGATCAGATAAAAATGACTGTGATTGACTAGCCCCTTTGTGTGAGGTTTGGGGCCAATGATTTGATGGAGAAGGAGGAGGAAGAAACCCCAAGTAACTAATAGGCATGCAGGATATTTTAATCTTTTTTTTTTTTAAATAGCTTCTAAAATTTCATTAGAATCCAGTGCATGGTTATCCTGTGTTATTAACAAGCTTCACTAGACATCATGTGGAGTTGAGGAACATTAAAAAGCCCCTGTAGTGATGTAGGGCTGAGAAAAACGTATGAAAAGTAACCTTTTCTCTCCTCTGGAGAACGGTTTTATTAAACCAGCTTGGAGGGTAATTTTTCCACTTTGTAAGGAAATGGACTTTTCCTTACAAATGGGATGAAGACTTTGTGAAACCCCTGAGTATTTTACCTTTTTATAGCACTTCCTTGAACTCCTCCCATTCTTTCATGTTCTTCGGAATACCGGGAGAATACAGAGAGTCTCCCCTATACTCCGTATAACCTCAAAATGTAAGATTGGGTGGGACTTCAGCTGGTCATCTAGTCCACTCCTAAACCAGAAACCAAAGCACATCAACATATCTGTGTCACTTGTGAAAGGTATTTGTCCAACCTCTTCTTAAAAATCTAAAATCATGTTGAGTGAATAATACCTTAGACCATCTACCTCCATTTCATTACCTTTCCTGTTGGACAGTTTTCCTCCATGTCTATTTGAAACCCATTTCTTCTTACCTTTGTCTCTATATATACTCACTTTTATTTGGTATCCCTCTTCTTATAAATCACACATCCCTTGCTCCTTTTCATTACTGCAGCAAGAGTTCATGTTGTGACCATAATCCATGAAGAATTTCCATCTGAATCACCTTATCTGTGTTCATGGTTGGTTTTGTAGCTGTGGTAGTTGATGTATTTTGTAGTAGTGACTTACTCTCATTTCTTTCTACCTACTGATCTGTGTATCACTGCAGACTTTACTGGTAAAGGCAATCTATCAGTGACCATAGTGATAAAAATAAAAACAGTGCTAGACCAAGAACCAGTTCTTGGGAACATCTCAAAAATATCTCCCATTAACATCCATCTTTTCAGATCTGTCAGTAAGCCAATTGTAACCCATTTATTGTATGTTACTGCAAGTTTTTAAAGTCAAAATGCTGTGTGGTACTAATTCACATGCTTTTAAATACACACACTACAATTAATTGCTCAATTGTTCTTTAATCCAAAAAAGGGATATTTTGAAAAATCCACTTGCCATAAGATTGTGCTGAAGTGTTTAACTACATTTTTGCTTCAAATTTTTCGTTGATATAGTCTAGAAATCAACATTATATTACTTACCTAGGATCAGCATCAGCTTGGCTGGCTTGTAATTCCCTAGTTAATCCCTTTTATACTTTTCAGTATTTAAATGATGTTGGTAGTTCTGCAGTCATTTGAAATGTTCTTTGTTTCACAAGATTTGTTGAAATTAACTTTGCTGAGAGTTCCTCATCACTTAAAGGCTTTTGGTGCAAGATACGTGTCTGTTGTTTTTAAAAAAAAATGTTTAATTTTAGCAAATGCTACCTCACATCCCCTTTTCATCACAGATGGCAATCTTTCTGTTCCACCCTCGGTATAAAATTCCTGCTCAGTTTGATATACAGACAAAAATATCTATCCTTTGAAAATTTCTACTTTTTCTACTTGCCTAAGAACAGTTTTGCTGTGTGCCTCTAGCAATAACTCAGATTGAAAAATATGCTATAATTATTTCTAGCTGTATTGGTCATTTCATTGTTCCCTTCATTTCCCCCCATTTCCCCATTATCAGTCATGTGTTTTGTAATTTATATTAATTGCCATTTCCTTTCCATTTTCTGCCTGACTCTACAAATATATAAAAATTAATGCCTTACTGCCATTTCCATATCCCCTTTCCATATTTAAGAAGATTTTTTTTTTTCTCCAGCAGAGCACTGCCATGACTGGAAGATTTTGGCTTTTGGAGCCTTCAGTAGGAAATTTAAGAACAATTCATACTACAGTCTTCTATTAGGATTTCTTGCTTTAAATTTGTGTCCCTGCCAGTGATGCTGACAATCTCACTAGGTTGGCAACAATTAGCCCTTTCAAAAATTCTTATACTGCTGGTCACTGGTGTGTTCTGTTTGCACACAATAACTGTAATCAGATCATCATCAAAATCATCAGTATCTAAGCAAGCACTCATTTTTAGGTCATCAATTGATTTTTCTTTGTCCATCAAAATGAGGTCTAGTATTAAGTTATACTATGCCAGGTGGAAGATTTTCTCTTTCAAGAGATTATCTATTATTTTTAGAATATCTGGGGAAGTTTTATTACTGATTGGCTCGCCCAAAAAAGGGATCTCAAGTGAGGTCACTTATAATGAATATGATGCCTATGGATCAGGTCACTTAATTCTCCAGTGAGATTTAGAACTGATAACAGGTAGTACAAAGTTCTCCTTCTTCATGTGGAGGTGGCTTCTTTGTTGTCACTCAGTAAGTTGATGGCAGATTTAGGAGAGTTTACTCCTACCCTGTTATCATGCTACAGCTGGGAGATATCAGAGCACTGAAGCCAGAGGCTGCCTCTGGCTTCATTGGGGTAACCTTCACCCGTGTCCACGAGCGGGGCTCAGCAGGCTGAAAGACTTTACCCCAGGTTTCAAAAGATTTTAGGTGCCCATTTCTCATTGCAGCACATAGCTCTTTAGCTCTTTCTTAGTGCCTGGAAGGCACAGGAAATCCTGAGAAGGTGAACCCCATAAAATTGCAATCTGAAAGTCTTCTTTTCAGCCTCCTGAACATCAAATAGCAGCACAGAAGCATTGTGGTGGTACTTGTTTTCCTTGCGGAGTGCTCCTGCAGCAGCAAATTAGAGCTACTGCAGGCTCTTGAGGGCCTGCTGAACTATTTCACTCTCAGTAGCCCGCGTGACTCTTCACATTTGATTCAATTTCTCATATGTTAGGTAAATATTCACCTAGGATGTGATTTAGAAGACACTCTTCCTTGTGAGGCAACAGCAAACCACCAAAGTATTGTACTCCATGAGCTTTTGAGGCCTGAAGTCCAAAGCTAAGGGACAGTATATCCATAATAAAAGCTGGCACATGACATGAGATAAAGCTCCAGATCTGTTTTCTGGTACATCTTTAGACTGTGTTTGAGGAAAACAGGAAAGATGTAGCTCTAGACTTGGCTTCATGTTGATGGCAACAGGAGCACCTCCCAGGAGCACCTCAAAGAAGCAACATGAGATGCTGGGCTGGATTATTCTTTTTAAGCATCAGCCTCTCCGTTGACAACCAAGGCACCCTGGATAGTTTACTCATGCAACACCTTTGCTTTTGGGGGCTGCAGCTTGGAGAGTTGGCTGATGCATCCCAACCTGTAGGTCATGAGACATGTCCAAGGTCACACAGAAATTCACTGCAGAGCTGCTAGTTAAACCTGGGTCTCTTGGTTCAGGTTAACACAATACAAGCCTGGAGTCTCTCTTCTCTTGTATGCCTTTTTCTTTGTCCTCTCTGTGGTACCTGGCTCATACAACTGTATTTGTACGTATACTTGAATATGCCACTCTATCTTATCCTTGGCACATTGGGGATGGAAAACAGTTCTGCTTCTGAAACTCCAAATGAATATTTAAACACACTTTTTTTTATTAAATGCTAATTAATATTATGGATAAGGGATTCTAGGGGATTTTGGGAGGGGAATGATTTCAAATAGGCAAATTATTTCATTCAGAAGTACATTTACTATACATAATAATGGATAGCTTTCTTGTGGTGCTTTGCAACTTCAGAGTGCTTTGCAACTATTAATTAATTAACATGCGTGCTCTTTTGGAGGTAGGAAACTAATTATTAACAGCCCTGTCTTGCACACAGGGAACTGAATGATAAACATTCATGTTATTTAAGCAATTTAGCCATTGTATTGCATGCTTAATTTGTCTCTGCAAGTACCACTTCTTCATACATAATGTGGATTAATGCGTATGCAAATGAATAAGTTAAATAGCTGCATTCATACAATGCATGGTGATCAGCATGCATAATTATGTGCCCGGTGCCTTATATTTTAGGACTCCCTTAAAATGACAATCAGTCATCCTTCCTTGTGTTCCCTGAAAGTCATTTGAGATTGTTATGTCCCCAAATGGGAGATGAAAGCTGACATGAGCCAAGAGGTGTCCGGGGGATGGTCCCTGATGTAGTAGGTTCTGGAGCAAATCCTGTAACAGAGTGGGGAAACAAGCTTAGACTGTCTGAAGCTAGTGCTGCACATAGTTATATGCACTCTTGTGCCAAAAAAACCCAACATGGTCCCAACTAAGACAAAGGGAGAAAGATCAGTAAAAAATTCAGCCTCGTTTTATTGGTGGCAGACCAGAGACGCAGTGGCTCAGTCGACGTGCTGTACCTGAGTTCCTGTCACCCTCACCTTGTGCTCCTATTTCAGCCTAAGCTGACCCTTATGTTAGCCTGGGCCCAAATCCTAGTAACCTCGTAGCAGACAAATCTCAGGGCAATTTTAGGGAGCCCTTATCTCTGCCAAACAGCAGTCAGGGGACGATGCTATAAAGATGGATGGGACAGATGATTCTGCTGGAACAGGAGCTGAGCACCAGACTTGTGTCCCAGCCAGGAAACTGTGCTCCTGTGGATCGTTTGAGGAGGGTGCACTTATATTTCATCCTCTGGAAATACCAAGTGGTCATCCAGGAATATGTGCAAAGTGTGGACAGGCAGCAAATCTAGATTCAGGTTGCCCCCACAGAGCAGCACTGGCAAAGCTGAAAAAATGAAGTGACCTGCTCAGGATCCAGCACTTACACACTTCCACAGGTTATTTAACAGAGGTTCCTAATTTTCCCTCCAAACTGTTGTCCATTTGGGGTTTGAGATGCTGGTGATGGCGGGTGATTTGCATCACAGACACGAGCAGATACACAGGTTATCCTCTAGTTCAAGCACCCTCCCGCTGCCAGGAGCAGAGGGCAACGTCTGTAACTTGTGATGAACTTCCCACCGCTCCGTGATGAGAAGAGAAGCTGCACTGTGAGATTTAGGACTCGCTGAACAGAACAGAAAGGACATAAAGAAAGCTGAGGAAATCACCCTTGGGAGGGCACGAAAGGAATGTGACAGCTGAGGGAGGGAAAGCAACTGCTAAGTAAGCAGAAGCGTTACCAGGATCAGACACTTGGAGAACTTAAAAAAGTCAACGGGAACGAAGCACCTGGGACTGTGTGAGAGGGGTCTTAACAGAAACGAATCTGCGCAGACCCTCCCCAGGCTCCCAGGACATCCAGTCTGTGGGCTGGTGAGAAATTGCCAACACAATCTTCTGATCTCTCCATGGCTGTGTGTGCTGTGTGCTGGAATGTGGACTGTCCTTACCTCAGCTCCTGACTGTTCGACTAACACTTCGCTTCAATTTTTCTATTTGCCAGTAATCCCACTTCCTTCCTCATGGTCTTTTCTAACTCAGCATTGCCCCTCTACCCTTTGGGCTCCCCTTTGCCTTCCCACTTCTGTGTAACCTACCCTTCTGTGTAACCCACCCCATAGAGAAACCCATGGTTAGACAATTCACGACACTTGGATGACACTTAGAATCATAGAATCATAGAATCATAAAGGTTGGAAAAGACCTCTAAGGTCATCAAATCCAACCATCAAGCACCTCATCTACACATCTTTTAAATACTTCCAGGGATAGTGACTCCACCACTTCCCTGGGCAGCCTGTTCCAAGGCCTGACCACTCTTTCAATAAAGACATTTTTCCTAATGTCCAATTTAAACCTCCCTTGGCACAACTTAAGGCCATTTCCTCTCNTGTCTGCAAACTTACTGAGGACTTGCATCACTCCTTGCAGCTCTCCTGCTGCCTGCTGTCCCTCCCCCATATTTTTCTGCCTCTTCTGATAGTCTCAGCCCGTTCTGGTGTATATTGCCCTATCCTCTATTTATACAGCTCCCGGCATGCTTGTTTCTGATCTGAGCTGATGTCTCTAGTCATTGCCTTCATACTATTAACAATAACGACCACATAGCTTTTTAATTTCTTGATGGGTTTTTGAGAAAACCTATGTTTAGCTCTTAATCCTGGTGTAGATGGTGTGTTCTTATCAATAATTGGCCTATTAAGTTATGGGTACAGCTGAGTAAATTTCATGCTTATAAAAATGTTTGAGTAGGCAATGCATTTAGCTGACTGCAGACTGGTATTTATGTAGTTCCAGGAGAGTAAATAAAGCCCTATTCGGTGGCCATCATTATAGCATTATTTTCTCTCCCTCCTTCCTTTGCTCTCAATTTGATGCAAAAGCCCAACCGCATTCATGGAGTCGTGCCTCCCAGAGGGTATTACATTTCTTCAGTTGCTACTGAAATGAATGGCACCGGGGACATTACCTGCCCTCCAAGACCAGGCTCCAATTCCCGAAGTATAAGCCTGAAAGGTTATGAGGCTGTTTCTAATGTTCATTACCATCATGACTGATGACGTTCAGTGCAGGACTGATATTACCATTGCCTGTCCAGCCTCTTTTGTGGACCGTACTGATGACACTCATTATCTGATTCAGAAATTAATACATACACCATGTAGGGGAGCATTTTTGAATGCTGGGCAAAGTTGAGATTCCACATTTTTTTCATCTAACTTTTATGATTGGAATAACTTTTCTGATTCTACTTTCCTTATCTTGTAACTCATTTACAAAACAGTCTTCTACAGGAAAGACTTATTCTGAAGTCATTAAAAAGACAGCTACACCCCTCTGTAACCCCTAGGACAAGTCTGTTTGAATGCCAGCTCTGTAAAGCACTCAACTTGTGCTGTGCTTTCTTTCGGTTTTAACAGCTTAAAGTGCATGAGTGGACCTCTTCAAAACTTATAGGTAGGTTTAAAATTAAGCAAATCCCTGTAATCAATGTCTTCTAGGTCTCGGTCTCTAAAAAGTGGAGTCAGGCAAAAAGTGAGCAAGAGGCTGTTCCCAAGAAAATAAAATCTTTCTATCTGTTTAAAAAAACTCCAACTTTTATTATGTAGGACTTCATCTGTCTTGATGCTCAAAATAAGGTGATCTAGGCAGAGATGAAAGCATATACATGTACTAAAATTCATTAAAACAAGATAGTAATGGTGCTCAATAGTGTAATTGTAAGAGACTGACACCGAGACGTGGAGGGTTTGGGGAGCTAATGGGACCCTGGCAGTTGCTGGCTCCTTGGAGTGACCCTTTGCAATTTCCCAATGGAGGTCAATAACTTACTAGCTTATACCAAAGCAGTTGCTCAGTTTAGGGTTGCCGAGTACCAAACTGCAGACATACCATTTCCTTGGACAAATAAAGTGAAATTAGGTTGCTCCATCACGTAAGGTGCTTGTAAAAGAGTATGTGGAGCCTGAGGAAAAATGAGAGGTTAGTCAATCCCTCTGGAAAGAGGAAGACAGCTGGAAAGAGAGCGAGCGTACATAAATAGCCAACAAACCAGACAAATACATGACAGCATGAACAGGACTGTGTGAGAAGATTACATGCATTTGATTTTATGGCCACAGCGTTTCCCAGCACATCCTTTTATGAGGATTCCCTGTGCCTTTTACCATGTTGCACCAAAAGTGCAGCAATGATACTAACTGACTTAAAACTTTTTGGCTTCCATCAGTGCCCAAATGTTGTTTTCCTATGCATTTTTTGTTGCCTGGAGTTTTTCTTCTGTCTTTGAGCAGCGGGTATGTCATCTCCACCAGTGAGTGGAGAAGTACCGTGCTGCAGTAGAACTAGAATAGATGTGGGGAGTGAGGCCCTTGTACACAGGGTCAGGCAAAGTCACGTCAACACAGTTTGAACTGAAGGAAAGGTCTATGTATTTAAAGCGTGAGTGATTAACTGCTAGGACAGATTAACTGAGGAGGTGCCTCCAAATGCTGTCTGCCAGTATTTGAGATGAGAATAGCTCTCTTTCTGTTTCGCTTAACCAAAAATAACTGAATGGACGCCAGAAAATCTGTGTGTTAATTTCTGCGTTACGCCATGGAATCGGGGCAGATGATCCTAATAGTCCCTCAGAGATTTTCCTGCATTCCCCACATTGCGATCAATTAGCCTGGCCTTTCACATCATGTGGATCAGGGATTTCACTGCGGATATTTTCCATCATCAACCCACTCCCTTCTGATCTCCAAATTGATGCCTCTGACTTTCCCAGGCTGACACACGGAGACGGTTGGTGCTTGGAACAGAGTAATCCAGATCTCCCCACTCCCACACCCCTGCTGTGGTGCGTTCTCCGTCCCTCATATAGAGCAGAGCTATAGGCAGCAGAGCAAACACACAGATCAGCTCTTCTGGCTCCAGGGAGCTGGTGGTTCCTTGTTGGCTGCACAGGCTTAGAAAAGCCAGGGTGAATTTTTCGCAATGAATAATTTAAAATGAGCCTTTTTGACCTCATTTTCTATATGCATCTCCTAGCAGAAAGTTGAAGCTAAAGTAATTTGTCATGGCTGAGTGTAAATCCAAGGGGAGCAGATGGGGGTTTCCCTGCCATGTAGCTGTGCAGGCACTGTGTGCATGAAAATGGACTGCCTGGGATGAGGCAGCCGCAACCTCCACAAAGGAAAATGTAGCTGTAGCTAAATTTTTCAAAATCAACCCCCTGAGCCTGTTGAGGCTTTGTTCTCCTGTGAACCTAGTCTAGGTTTCAGTTCAGCTAGGAGGCAATGTCCTCGTCGATTAATTTAACTTGTTGACTTATTTTTTTCACTTTGAATGTTTATTGCTGTCCAATAAACTGCTCTTCTTTCTGGGATCCGCTGGTAATGGCTTTGCAGCACACCATGGAAAGGGCTGAGGACACTGCCCAGGCTTTTATTAACCAGCTGGTATTTATCATTCCCTCCATATTTGCATCACTAAAAGGTGCTGAAGAGATCTGGGTGGTTTTTAAGAGGGCAGAGGCTGCAGCGCCATATGCAGAATTGCTGGCTGCGTTTGAATGCTGGGTTAGAAACAGGACCAAGGTGGAGAACATCTTCCTTCTGCCATCACATGCTCTTCGTGACCTTCGAAAGTCACTTCGTTGACTCCAAACTTAGTTGTTTGTGAAATGGGTGCAATGCAGCTGGTCTGGCTGGAAGTATATGGGGCTTAGTAAGAGTGTGGAAGATTCTCCGTCATTTGACATCTTTACATCCAGTCTAGTGTCTTCTCAAAAGATGTGTTGTAGCTGCATTTACGGACTCGATGAAGAAATTATTATCATATTGTTAACAATCCTTTACCAGTGGGGTCCTAATGGTGATAGAATAGTTTTCTGTTTTCCTGGGAAGCCCCAGTTATCTTCTTTTAGCTTTCATTACTGTGCATAACTGCGTAGCCTGCCAAAGAGCAAGATCGATTCCAGCGTATCGAGCAGATTAGGGCTTTGTTTGTTGTGCAAATAGCAAAACAGCAGCAGTACTGCAGACAGTAGGAGCAGAACGAGACAACGGTCTGTCTCAGGCATTCGAATTTATTCATTATGCCTGGTGTTTGCAATGCAGTATGACGAGCTGCCTTAGTCTCAATGCACGTTTTCCATACGAGCCTGAGGCTGCTTTATGCGCTGTGGGGACTTCTGGCTGTTAGCCGCAGGAGGCAGCTCTTGCTGGAGCGTGCCCTTGGAAAGGCTGACATGAGCTCTTAAAGATGAATTATTTAGACAGCCTCACATGCATCTTCTAGCCAAAGCTAAAGATACATCTGCTTGTCAGGGGCAGCCATAAATCCGTGACGAGAGCAGAGGGGTTTCCCTGTGACACAGCCCAGCCTGTTGCTCACTGCTGCAGTGCTGCACAGCCTGAATTACAGGAACGGTAAGAAAGGGAACGCTCTCCCCATACGAGTGATTTGCTTTGGATCACTGTTACAATAAGATATAACACAACATGAGCTTCAGCTGAATCAAAATCTTACACAATTAGACTAGGATTTTGCTGAGATTCTGGCTGATCAAGCACCGGACTGCGGTCTGGTGTGGTTCTAAGCAAAAGGTGTTAGTACTGGGAGCCGTCACTTGTGCCACCCCTAAGGCGGTCTGCACACAGAGATGATGTCTTTTAATCTGAAAATAGACTCTAGTGGGGTTTGCAGCAGTTTAAGCCCTGCCCTGAGCCAGTGCAGATGACTGCATTACAGATTTTCCGCTGCTGTGGTCACGTTGTAGGGAGTTTCCTCAATCTAAACACGGCCCTAATGCCTTAGGCGAATCATTTAACATCCCTATCTCCTTTAGCTGTCAGACTGACAAGGTGCTACCTATCTACCTTGGATGAGGAACAATGCCTCATCATTTTAGCTTCAGCTTCCAAATAACACGGTTAGAAAGAGAATTTCCTTGAGGTTAGATTCCTCTGTTCTAGGTAGCTGTGAGATTTCTTATACCTCCCTCTGAACTCTCCTGTGGGAGATGAGATGCTGTAACTACGGAGACCTAAGGGTTGATCTGAACTGGCAGTTCCTCCCCTCCTGCTGGTGTGGGAATTAATTAATATTTTTTGTGCTACGTGCAATCATGCACTGGTAAAGCAAAATGTGACGATTCGGTATTTCATTACTGAGCTTGTTTTAAAGATATTTCTTGGTGTAAAATCTCTTTTTGACTGTTCAGTGCTGTATTGCACAGTGCTATCAAGCCTGTCTGGAGGACTTCTAGTAGTAGTAATAATAATAATAATAATTATGATAATAATAATAATAACTTCTAGGTCTTACGTAACCCTCCCTTGCAAGGTTTCCCAAAGTGCTTTTCAAAGGCGGTTAGTGTGTAACAGAAAAAGAAAATTATTTCCCTCGGGTCCTTCCAAGCTCGTGTGATGCAGGTAGGAGTGGAAGTGAATTTTTCAAGCTCTGTGTCCTGGCCTCAGGACACCAGCTAACATAGGTTACCTCTAGAAATTGAAACTAGGTATCTGAATTGCTTGAACAGTAGGTCTAGGCAGTTTGTGTAGGCTACAGTTTTGAAAGGGGGAAAAGGGTTATAGGTGCCTCACCTGCAGGACTATGGCTTTTGGGAAAAAAGCAGCAGCCTTTCTTATGTCTCTTTGCACATCTCGGTCTCTGTGCCCCAGTTTCCTTCCTTATTGCATGGGTACTTCCATAGCTTGAGTCATTAGCATCCTGGGTGGGAGGCATTGAGTAGAGCAGTAATGACTCTGATGCCTGACTCAGGTTGACATTGAGTGTCAGGAAATGGTGTATTTTCATTGGGAAATAATGTATTCTTAGTCAAAATTAGTCTTAAGTGGGATTAACTATGAGACCACATCCCCACCAGTACAAGGACAGTGCAGAGCAGTCAGAGGGCTCAGCCCTGCCAGTGCTTCTGGACCGAAAAGGCCAGTACATTTCAGGAATATTTGCAGACTAAAAAAAATCAGAGGAAGGATCAAGCCTAATCCTCATCCCAGAGATAAAAACTTTATCCCAGAGACAAAGTACCTTCAAAGCAGAGACCATGGGCCCTTCACTACAAGAAGGACATTGAGGTGCTGGAGCNGTTGGACTCAATGATCTTAGAGGTCTTTTCCAACCTTTATGATTCTATGATTCTATGATTCTATGATTCTATGAGTGAAAGAACTCCATTCCTTGAGGTCCAAAACAGGGACTTCGTACAAAACCATTGGGAGCCTTGAAACCACAACTATGAGTGAGGTGGCGAAGTTCCCCATATCATGTCTAGAGATGTGTCCTCCCAAGGGCTTGGATGCTCAGCTGTGAGTTGTCAAAATGCACCCCATTTTTTTTTAATTTAAAAAGAGAAATCATCAGTCTTATTTGGGGAGATGATCATTTTTCACTCATCGTGGCCCAGCAGAGATAGGTTGCTGGTCTGGGTTACAGGAAAAGAAGGATCCTTGTAGGTGAGAAGAGTGGCAGCAGGCGAGGGAAGACGGAGGCACATATGGAAAAGCACAAGAGGGACACTTGGACCCGGACTGGTGCCCCACACCTCACTTGGACTGTTACAATACCCTGGTGTTTGGCCCAAAGGAGGGTTACCTGAGCTGATGACTCTCTGGAGGAGAATCAGGGTCTTCTGGACATGAATCAAAGTTAAGCAGGAGGTTAGTCTTTTGGAGAAATGTATTGCTGAAAAGAAACAGGACTGAATTCCCTGTGCTTGGACTGTGTTCCTGAAATTCTTTTAGGAGATTTTATGCTGGGTACATTTTGAGAAGAACATCTTCATTCAACTTTCATTCAGATCTTCCGTTTTTCCCTTTTACTCAATACACACATTGGTACTTTGAATGTTCCATATTAAATGGAACATGGCTTGTAAATACATCATGAGTCAGCATTACCTATAGACATGTTGCAGAATTCATGTAGAGCCCTCTGGTTTTTTAAGAGCTGTTGCTTCTTCCTTGAGTAGCACATTCTGGTGAGATACATTTCCTGGCTGTTCACAGAGGAAAGGAAGAGGAGTAGATTTGAGGATTCTAATTTATTGGGAAGATAAACAGTTTATGGCTAGTATCTTAGAGTTTCTTTCCCATTCAATAGCAAACCACATATGCCAGCTCTTGTTGTTTAGAACAAAAGATGAAATAGTTTCTGGGAAGATTGAATATATTATTTTAAAAACCATTTGGTTTTGATCTTTTGAGGAACAGGGAATGTACATTTGAGAAGGGTTTAATTTTGTTAAAGAATATTTTTGTTTGTTTGATCTTACTTTTTGTATTGGGATATTGTCAATCTCTTGTTATGCATTATTAAAACAGACAATGAGATACAATTCTTGCTCGAGGGAATTTTCAGTCCTCGTAACCGAAGACTTTACAGCCAAAGAAACTGCAATTAACAAGATGATAGACAAATGGTGGAAGGAAGGAAAACATTATTGTCTCCAGTCTTGAGGTGGGGAGTGAGTTACAAGGAGCTTAAAGCTTTAGGTTGGCAAAACTCTTAAATGCATGTAACGTGTGCCTAGATCCAGCCCACAAAGGAAATGAGGATGTAAGTCCTGCTGACCTTGGGAGGCTTCTTAAAAGGGCCATGGAGTCTGAATAGCACAAAAAATCAGAAATGCATTTGTTCGTTAAAGAGATGCTTTTAGACATTTGAACTTTAATGCTTTAATATTAAGCCTGTGTTTAAACATCTGCTTGAGCTGGAACTAGATTGGGTCAAAGACATTTGGGCAGGAATTAGATGGAAATCGATGGAAGATTTCAAGTTCTGATGATGTTTCAGATAGTAACATTATGAGTGCTTCTGCCGGTACCTCTTATTTTCTAGGTTCATCTGCCAATAAAACTGAAGTGTCCATCTCATTAATGTTTTTAGCCTTATCTAACACTTCCTGTTACTCTTTTGTCCATGGAAGGATGCAGTTTTGTAATTTTGAGATTTGAGTCACCATGACTTTACAATCTCTACCGATGCAGGTAGTCTGAGATGATACCTTTCTCAGGCATGCAAGGAGCATGGCTGTCCACATCAAAAGGTCCCCTTTTCAGAATAAAATAATCACTTGCAGTCTCTTCTCCAAGTACCCAAAGTGTAGCTCCAGCTTACTGATCTCAGTTTGTCAGTCCTGGATATGCATTCTGTCTACTCCCCTCTTCCAAAGCCTTTAAATCTCTCTGAAAATGGCTCTAAAAATGGTGGATTACTGTTTTTTTGCATCCATCAAATGACAAAATTTCGTCTGGATCCTTTCTGCTCTTGCAGTCAAAGTCTGCATCGGATTTTACCTTTGTCATTGAGTCTGTAGGCTTTTTTCCTAAGCTTTTATCTTCTATGCAAAGGATATCTCAGCTGCACGGTCTCTGCTGTGGGACTGGCTGAGTCATTCCTGCATTCACAAATAGTCTCAGACCTGCTGTGCATTGATAACATCTGTGCTCATCGATGACCATAGCTGGAGCCCCTGTATCTGTCTCCTACTGGTGTTCTCCCTCTTCCCTTTCAGACACTGCACGATATGTCCAAATTTTCCTCTCCCTATGCACTTTGGGGACTGACCTCTGAAGGATTTTCTTCTTCAGGGGATGGGACTGTCGTGGTCCCTGTGCAGGACCCATGTCTAGCCAGATGATGGGGGAGTGTCGACGGTGCTAAGCTGTCACTGGGAGGTGATGTTGAAGTGGGGGAAATGGTCCACCTAGGAGGCATCATCTGAACATGAGGTCCTGTTATGTGCCATGCCCTTCTCCTGCCACAAATTACACCTCTCTTGAGGTTTTTTCCCTTACATGCTGGGGACAGATGGCATGCAAATTGGCAAAGCACTTTTGCTTATTCTGTGGTATCTGGGGACAGAAGAAAGGTCATAACCATGCATTGCAAGGGTGTAAGGTACAGGCACTGGTTGGAGAGGAGGAGCAGTTGTGTGAGCCCAGTGCTCAGTGTCTGACCTGTAATGGGTCTAGGGGTGCTGTGGGACAAAAGTGTTGCATTTTCTGCTCATCCTCTCAGGCATAAAACGAACAATGCAATGAGACCTGTTCCAGTGTGGCAATGCTCTGCTGGTGCACATACCCCTCACACTCCTCTTCGGGGCTCAGTTTGAGCAATGCAACTCTTCCTTGAGATCTGTGCTGATGCCCCCCTTGCTCTTGCTACCTCTGCTGCTCTTAGTTAAGCTCCTGCTGCCAGTGACAGTTCCCAAATTCCCTTGTTAGCCCAGAGAAATCTGCTCCTCAGCATATCCTCAGGAGCAATGGTCCAGCAATATTTCTAGCTTTGCCACTTGTATAGCTACCCTTCACCTTGTTTTTTCCCCCTATCACGCAACTTCAGAGCTTCCATCATAGTATGTGGCTTGGGCTTGTGGCCACTCTGCCAAGATCTTCTGTAGTTTTCACAGATTTTTATCTCCTGCTTTCTAGTGTCGTAATTAATTCCTAAAGATGGAGTAAGTGAAGAAAGTTAATTTCAACGTGTCCTTCCCAATAACCTCATTTGCAAGAAAATAGCTCAAATATTGTCATTAATCATTCTTTTACGCAACCAGTTAGCCAGCTGACTTTCTTCTGTTTTCCCAGTCAACAATTTTATAACAGGACTGCTCAGTTCACCAAAGAGCTGTTTTACCGCAGACGGCAGCCCGGGTGGTGGGTGTTGCCTTGTCACTGTATCACAAATAGGGGTAAGTTGTCCTGATGACTGAAGAATGAGATGGTGGAGGGGGTGGCAGAGGACCAGAGTGAACCTCCATCCTGTAATACTCCAGTAAACGCTGTTCACTTGCTAATGAGCATTTTCTACTTGTGGATCAGGCACCTGAGGAAATATTTGGTAATCAGTCACGGAGGATTTGCCTCTCCAGTTGGAGTGACACCTTTGCAATTAGTGATATGAAGTTTGGGTAAACTGGGTGTAGAGTGTGAAGAGAACTAGGCCAGCAGCAGTCCTTGCCCAGAGCATCTGGGGCCAGGGGAGCTGGCAGTAAATAGGCAGCTTTTTGTTATTTTCCCAAGTGCAAGCACATGTTTTCTCTCATTATTTACATAATTAGAGCACATATTTTGAGAAATATTGTTCCCTCTTCCCCTCATTTTAATTAGCTTCTTGGAGGGAAATGCAGAAGATTTCCCAATCTGTTGTCATATGACGTATGAAAGGGATAACCTCTGTATCTCAGTTCTTCTGTTTGCGTTTGAAGCTGCTTGCTGGTTTCCATTCAGCCACAGATACAATTAATTCTTAGCATCTGGCTGTAAATAGTGTTATGTCTGGCTGTGGCAGGCAGACAGGGAACCCAATTAACACACCCTTGAATATCTACTAGTTTGCTTTCCGGACCTATTTCTATTTTGTGTTAGAAGGCTTAAAACATAGAGGAAAAAGGAGCAAAAGAAATTTTAGATGTGGTCTTGTCTCATTTAATATTAATTTAATGAATACAGTATGATAAATACTGTCAAATTCATGAAATGACTCTTTCCCTTTTCAGTAATATGATGATGGTAATTACATGTGCAGAATGTAGTAAAATACTTATAGGACTTCCTCCAGTGAATTACTTTCAAAGTTATTTGCTGGGGATTCTTAGTCAATCAATAGATAACAGAGAGAATTGGATCCTGACCATAGGAGTAGGAGAATATCAACGAAGCGGCTTAATTTGGTGGACACTGTACTGTGTCCAACCTTAATAGAGGTTGTTGAAAAAAATAGAAAGGTTTTGGCGCAGTGTAACAAGACATATCTGAGGTTTTCAGAATGTTCTTTTGAAAAAGAGACCTCAGAAGATAGAAATATTTAATTTATCCAGGGAAAGGTTCTCTTAAGCTCTTCAGTTCATTTAAGAGGAGTTTGTGGAAAACTACACGGGGAAGACATTGCTGAGAATAGTTTGCTGTAGCAGAAAAAGCAAAAAAAGAGCCAGTGGGTAGAAACTGAGGCAACTGCTATTAAAAATACACAGAAAAGCTATCTTGGCACTGAAACAACTTGGTGGATGTGATAGTGGTAGGTTCTCCACTTGTTTTAAAGTCAGTTTAAAAGTATTTGTCTTCCACATGACATGCAAAATGTCAAATAGAAGTTGTGTGCTTGAAGCAAGCTCTGTGGGGAGGAGTTATGGCCTGTGTGATGCAGGTGGTCAGAATACCCTACGTGACCATGAAGGAAGGTTCCCTCAAGACTTTAAAGCTACGTGTATCTAAAATAAGATTTTGTTTCTCCCAGAACGTGTGTTATAACAGACCAAGGCAGCAATTTCAGTTGTGGTGCCCTCAGGAGAATATCTGTGGAAATAGAAGCTTCCTTCTTTTCCCCCTTGCTATGTTTTCATGAATGAATCACACAAGCTTTGGACTACAGAATTTCCACTTCAACCACTTAAAAACCACCATTCTGTGAGAAAAAGGATGTCCTGCGTGACGCACTTGTTTTGGACTATTTAAGTTGCACTTGCTCCTATTTTCCAAGCTGATGCACAAACATAAGTGTCAAAAAGTAAGGTTGGGATTCAGTTTAAATTTAAGACACCTCAGTGGAGATGCCTACTAATCTCAGCTCCCATTTTAATCAGTGGTTATCAGATGGCTGTATGTGGGCATCTCAGAGTATGAGACATCCCCATGGAGTGGGCAGGTGCAGGCTTTGGGATCAATAAAGAACCTGCAGCAAACCCAAAACCTTTTGGACTGGCAGCTGGAAGCCAGGTGGCAAGCCAGAGCAGCTCAAAGGGCGTTGAATGATTAGATGTGAACCAGGCATAGACAATGAAATCCTGAGGGTGACTCAGGACACCCCACAGCAGCAGCCTACTGACCTCGAGAGAGGACAGGGGGTGGGTTTGCTCAGCCTGAGACTGTGCTTCTGTGTGTGATTACATGATTCATGGATTTGCATCCTTCATATGGATACAGATGGAGGGACTTTAAACCTGGGGTTGATGGGTCCAAGGAGGAGGGGGTGATGGAGCCAGGAAATTTGTGGGATCTCTTTCAGCTGTGGGTTGTCATCAAAAAGCCTGCAGTTGGGAAGGGCATTTCAGTACTCTGACTTTTGCTTCCCAGCCCCAAAATTTTTCAAGGTCCATGACAGGAGAACACAGGTGAACGTTGCACACCTTTCAGCCTTTCTCACATAATATGCAAATGTTCAAATATATTCAAATATCATAAACAAGTCTGTTATTCCAATAGTCTCACTGACTCTTCTGAGGAGTCTTTTCAGGATCTGGATCCAAAGGGCTCCAGGAAGGTTCCTGACACTCAAAATGAAGTCCCAGCACAGTAAAATGTTTCAGGACCATCATAAGGGCTCAGAAGGAATCCCTCAGGCTTTGGGAAGTCAGATCCCAAGTGCACAAACATCACGAGACACCCAAAAGCCAGGAGATATCAAAATGTGTGGTTATTCTCTACCAGTATTTGAGTCTCCAGGCTGCACTGGCTTCCTGTTTTCCAGAAGCTGTGACATTAGCAGCACAGTGCAGTTTAATCTCAGAGCAAGGTTCATCCCCATATATTTTCCTTCCAATCAGAAATTACAAAATGTAATGACAGGTGCTAATGTCATCTCTTTGGCATGGATAAGAAACCGTCTGTGCTGCAGGATCGGGCTCTTCAATTGCAATTTTAAGTCACAGAGAGACATTTTTCCATTTTGGACATGTATTGCATTTACAGCATGACTGAATACTCTCTGTTAAGTTTTGTGACACTGATAGAACTAGTGGGGATATTTCTCAAATCAGCAGTTTTCACACAGCAGAAGGAACGTTTCATGGAGCATTGCATATTGAAGGTCATTCTAGGAATCAAATCTGACTTGAACCTTTCTCAGCTGTAGGTGAAAACAGCAGCTTTCTGCAAGTTGGTTGCACAGAAGTGTCCGTGCAGAAATAAAATAGTCTTACTGTAACATCTGCCCCACTTCCCCTTCACTGTTTGTCTCGTTAAAGACTGGGAGCTGAGTCTTTTCTAGGTGACACTTGTTGGGAGGGGGGGTAAATGCATCCTTAATCACAGCTGAGTGTCAGCACTAGTAGTATGAGAAAAATAAAAGAATTTGAAAGTACAAATTGTTTTGTATGGTCTGAGATTGTTAAATTCTCCATCATCATCTTCTCTGCCAATTGCTAATTCTTTTTCTAGGCTTGTTAACTATTCCTCAGTCAATTAATAAAGTTCATTTACCCGAGCAAGAAAACTGCATAATTCTCCAGATGATAACAGCAGCTGAGCTGAAAAACCAACCCAAAACTTGTTCACCATGACAAGTTTCAATGTTTTTGTGTATTTGTCCGTAACTGGAACTCAAAGTTAAAATTACTTTTTTTTTTTTTTTCATTTTAGAAAATGTTCAGAAACATTTTGAATGGGAAACATCAAAACAAGAAGTATCAAGTTCTTGGACCACACTGAAAAAGATTGTTGACTTATCACTGAGCATTTCAGATACTGCTTTGAAAAAGATTTTTAGTTGAAACTGACATTCCTGAATTTAAATTTCTTTGGATAACTTGAGGGAAGAGCGTTTGAGGGAAGAATAAACTGCTACCATATCAATCTCTTTTTTCTTGTGTTTGTGTTCCCAAAGCAAAGGTTGTGTCTTAAATTTCCTCTTGAGACCTTAAAAACAGGTCATGCAAAGTCCCACCAGCCGAGATGTCCCAATGTTAACCAAACCATAGCTGAAGTTGAAGTTGCCAACTGATACATCACCGTTACTGGATTTCAAGCTGTGGTCAAGAGCTCTAATATCTGAGCTTTTGCTGAAAAAAGTAAATCACAGAAAATAACTGAAACACCTTGCCTGGGTTTTTTGCTGGCAGGAGGGAAACCTTCCCAGTGTGAACCAGTTCACTGAGGTACTCTTTGCATGTGGCTCGAGAGAGCCTGACAGAGATGTATAGGGCAGAATGACTGTATTTATGTCTGAGTTTTCACTCACATACACTGTCATATCGATTGCCTATGTAAACAAATATAATATACAGCATTTAATATCCCATTTTGGCATCCCCAGCTGACTGCAGCTGAGGGTGCAGTACTGAATATTTTTTTTCTGAGTGAAGAAGGAGCCCACAAGACAGGACATAGAAGTTCTGCCCTGGAGAAGCAAAGCCCAAAGAGCTCCTCAGAGACCAAAGCTGAGCCAACCTTAAGGGCTACATCTACACTGCTGTTCCAGGTAGTGGTCACCTGGGCATGAAGTGCGATATTAAGCTGTCTGACAATAGAAATGTGAAAGCAGCCAACAGAACAAGAACGTTGAATTTTCTGGAAGTACAAGCTGCTTTTTGCACATCAGTCGGGTAAAAGTAATACCCCCCTCTGCCCTCCCCCAGTGCCTACCTTCCTGCTCCATTCAGCCATGAATAGGACATTGTGCAGCTGCAAACAACTGCCTACACACACATCCTGTTCAAGATTTACAGTATAAAGCATTAACATATTTTAATAAATCAGCAGATTAGACTTTTCTTCCCACCTCTTCCCAATGACTGACTCTTAGATCTAACCGCTCTGAGGTGACAGAGATAAAAACTTTAGTTTACAAAATGGAGGACTAAATCTGGGATGTTACACAGGCACGTCTTTTTCCTTTCTGTTTGGGTACCTTGCTCTCTTCACTGCCTGTGAAAATCCCCAAATCTTAATACAAATAGAGATGAGTAAACAGAAGGTTTGTGCTGATATCAACCAGAGTATAGTGGAAGCACAATGAAATCACATAAAGCCAAACCACTCTATTTTAAATCAGCTTCCTTCCACCATGTTATTCATCCCTCAGTATCCAGGGAATGTTGTTTCCCTGAATATTTCTCCCATCCATTGTTAGAGCTGCCCCATGCCACCTGCCTCCCCATGTAAAAGACAGACACATAAATGGAGAGGCAAACCTTTGAAATATTAACATGGGGCAAGTTATAGTGCAAAGGGATGCACATGGGAATGACTTTTAATTCATGAGAGGTGAGAAGGATGTGCTTTGAAGGTTGGGCATTGAAGAACACTGCACAAATTTGGCACGGGTTCATTCTTATTGACATCTCCAGTTCAATTGAGTGTTGATGTTTAAGTGCTCATAGAGAGTAGCCCTCACTGCAAACCCAGAGGTCTTCAGGCACATTAACAAAAAACATGCAGTTAACAAATATTGCCAGCCAAGCACTGTGGCTGTACACCACAGTCCAGTACTCTTGACTTCAGCCTGGAAGAACAGCTTTCAATGTTCAGCTTTGCCACTGCCCAGTTGGCTCGTCCAGAGCATGTCTTGGCTTCCCCGGTGCAGGTGGGATATTGAGCCTTCCTCTCCTGAGTGCTTCAGCTGTGCTGATGACAAGAGCAGGATGAGAGCCCACAGAGGAAGGTTTGAGTTGTTTGCTCAGCCCAAGCTGACCCTGCATCAGCCCTTGTTAATGCACCCATCTCAGCAGGCTGCTTAGCTCAGGTTTGGTGCCATGCTAGCTGCTGCCAGCTGCTGCAAGTCAGCTTCTGCTTGCCTCGGGGTGAGCTGAACAATGTTGTATCTAGCTGGAAAAATTATTGACAAGCCCATACCTGCTTTGGTTCACAGGCTTCTCCATGTTGCCTTTGCCTAGCGTATTATAAATGCACAGCATCTTGCAAACCACCAAATGCAAGTTTTATCTAAACTCTCTGAGTGGGTAACTTCCATGCAGAGTAATTCAGACCCACAACCAGATAGCATTTTTCATGTATGTTACTGTCAGCTCTTTTGCAGTCCTCTTTTCCCCTGGTTTTAAGGCGGTTGTGGGCATGCCCTTCCTGCCGCCAGCCCCGCTTCCTTGCAAAACGGAGGAGAGAATTGCCTTTGACTGAAATGGCAGCTGGAAGCAGTGCTGCAACTGTTAATTAAGGAGCTGAGTCTTGACTGCCTGAAGAAAAAGTCACAGGTTGTATTTTGAGGGGATTGCATCAGCACGAGCGGCAGCAGCCGGCGGTGTCTCTGCGCACGGCGCTGGGCTGCAGCCAGGCAGGAGCAGGCGGCGGGAACGCGGAGCTCACACGGCCCTTCGGTCTAGGTGCAAAATCCTCCTTAAGCCCCTGCTGCCTTGAAGCTTCAAATCTCGGCTGTTCTCCTGCCTCTTAAAAGTTGGGTAGTAGGAGAAACAAGAGACTCAATGAATACAGGAATCTGATTTTTTGTTCCCCCAAAATTGCTGCACTCTTGTATCCCCGTAGTGACGGAAAATAGGCAGGTCCTTTTGTATCAGATATAGGCAGGACTGGTACTGATGTCTGTCATTAATACTTATTAGACAGTACTGGCAAAATTTTGGCTCTTGACCTCAGCTGAAAGTCTGCCACCAGACCATTTTAAATTTTCAACAAAAACAACAAGCCATTTCAGAAAATGAAATTAGGAAATATTTTTTCTGCATGTTAAAAAAGCATGCTACATCGGAATTTATAACATCTTTATGAATGTGGGTTTAGTACTGGTAAGAAACGTTTATGTCTGGGATATTCCATTTGCTGTAGAAGTGTCCATATATGGAGAAATTGTGAGTTTTGGAAAATCCTGGTCTCTCACAAGATACTCATTGAAATTCGGCAGCTAACTCCTTCCCAGATTCTGACAGCTCTGATTCTGCTCAAGCTGGAGGGTCTGGGCTGGACTTCCCTGGAGACAGTTTCTTCCCAGGGAGCGGCGGGAGGCTGGAGGAGGCGAGCAGGCTGACTTTCCTCCTTGATGCCCCAGGGCGGAGGAGGGCTGTGGGAGGATGGGACAGCACATCTAACTCGCAGAAGTGCTCATCGCTTCTAGCTGTAGCCAAAGTCAGTGAGAGCTGTGTTGCGGACTGATAAAAACTCGGAGAATAGAAAAATGAAATGTGGTGTCCTTATTCTGAGATGTCAAAAATTAAATTGTTCTTTTGATCCAGTCCTCTGGGCCTCAATTCCCCCCTCAATAAAATAAATCTGGGACTGCGCCGATGCCACAGCAGATTTATGAAAAGAAATTTGTGTGTGTCTGTGAAGCTTGCAGGGGTGTGAGGAAACTAATAGTCTTATTTTCCTAGCAGGGTTTTGAAGTGTGCAGCAAGGTTATATACAGTGCAGATACAGGGTGCAGATATAAGGAAATACTATTTAGGGGTTTGCCTGGTGTGCCCAATTCTCTCTGCGCATTGAGTGAGTTGTGAAACCTGTGAAAATAATATATATGTTCATTTGTAATTAAAGGCTTCATCATAATGCATGAGCACAGGGGAGGCAAATGAAGGTTTGTGCATGTGCAATTATTGAATAACTTTCTAAATTACAGCATCTTGCTAAAGCAGCTAGAGGATCAGGCTAGTTTAGTGAGTGATGGAAAAGGTCTGTAATATCATGCTGTGCAGAAGTATTCTTACTCCCTACAGCATGATTGTCTTTTCTTTACCAAGTCTCGGCGTATTTACATCATTTTTGATTTTCTGGATTCAAGAAAGGGAATGTGAAAATAATTCTTAGTTTTTTTCCTCAGGGCAGAGACCACTTGCTGCTTTGCATTTGTGCATTACCCAACACCAGGGGCACCATTCTTGGTAGACTTTTGGTCCTACCCTATCAAACATAATAAATAATGTTCTGAGCTCCAGACTGCACTGTGATTGTGTGTTTATGCGTATATATGCATGTGTCTTTTACAGAGCCCTATACTACAATTTATTGTGTCAGGCTTGGTCACAGTTAAATGAAAAATATCCATCTTTTTTTCTATGGAAATTTTTAACATCCCTTTTTTCGGGATCAGTGTACAAAATTTAATAGTGAGGACTTTCGAAAATCTCAGAAGTTGAAAATATTTCTTTACATGAAATAAGGACCATTTGGATTTAACTTCTACTTTTGCGTGGAGACATAGTATTGGAGAAAAGAAATAGAGGTGAAATCTTGACTCCACATAAATTGAATTTCTCCATTTCTTTCAATGAAATTGGAATTTTGCTTTAAGTGTAGGAAAGAGCATTTAGCTCTAAACAATATGCCTTTGTCTGCTGTGTTTCATTCTCTTGGGAAGGTTCATACAGATATTTTTAACCTCATCTGTATTTTCTTATCTTTGGCTTCTGAAATTGGTGCTGTTATCCAAAAGCCTTCCACTTTTCATGCACGGAAACCTCCGTAAGACTGAGATACGCCTGAAAGGATAAATTAAGTAAGAAAGTGCATCCAAACACAGTGGAGGGAGCTGGGCACTTAATTCTGTCTAACTCTTTATAATCCCTGTCCGTACAGAGCACACCATAAAATCAGTTGCTGCATTCCCATACTCTCAGTGGACATTGGAGAAGTCAGTCTGTACTCCCAACACGAGTATGACACACCACTGTTTTTCTGGACCATTTAAGAGCCTTGGGAAAGGTTATGTCAGCATAAATAGTTTTGTATTTGTCTGCAGTGACCTTTCCTGGGCTCTAAGAGGAAATCACTGCGCTGAAGTCTCTGGTTCAGTGTAGGTGAATTGGGTGTAAATACCCTAACCTTAAAAAAACTTCTCTGCTGCAGCAACTGAACTTGAACCTGGACAACTTTCCTCAGTGCTTTTAGTCTCCGGCACCCACCTGTCAAGTTCTTTTCCAAAACAGCTGAGATGATAGATAGAAACTTGAGAAAACCCTGCTGGGAAAGGGCAGTCATATGGGCAAGTTTTGGTGCACCACGCAGGTAGTTTGCGATTCCTGGTATGGGCATGAGGCCCGCATACCAGAATACGGAAATTTGGGATCATCTTTACTCAGCCTTTGTAAGACACGTAAGATGTTTCATACAGGCAATTGTATTACATTATCCTCTGTTCCCATTTTCAAATTAGAGACAGGAAGAGCAGCGTATGGTGAAGAGGAAAACAACATTTAGATGCCTGGCAATGCTGCTTAGAGTCCTTGCAAAAATGCCTGGTAACCTTTCTCAAGGATAAAGACCTCATCTACCGGGCACTGTGCAAACAGTGCAAAACATAGAACACGGTCTCAGCCCCAGGGATCTCACAAGCCAGACATGACCAATAAGCGAAGCAGGTAGGTGAACAGGACATGAGAAATTAAGTCGAACTTTTCTCTGACTGCTATTCTAGCTTATGGTGGCAGGCGGTTCAGTAGAGGTAATTTTAAGTCTATGTTATAACATTGGATGCTAGGTTTTTCTTAGGTGCAGGGCATGTCAAACCGTTGACTTAAGTTTGTTCCAAACTATTCCTTTGCTTGGCTTAATAAACCATTAGAAAGATAAGAAATGTAATAATAAAATAATTTTATTTTTTGAGTTCCAGAGGCCCCAAATCTAATAAAAGAGGAATACTGCATTGCTTATTATTTATTTATGTTGGGCCTTTGATCCAAAATAACTCCAACAAATAAGATCAGTTCTCAGCAAAATAGACAGACCAGCACAAAAGAAGAAACATCCTGCAGGAAAACAAATTCTTGATCTGGGCACAAATCACATTTATTAGAATTATTAGGGTTATGGACTTAGAGAAAATATAATATCAAAAGCAAGTTTTCAGTCTGTGCAACTGTGGATGGTGCTCTCATTAGAGAGAGCCTGTTCCTAAATCATCCAAATGGGCTTGCTACAGATAAGACTAATTTTTTGAAAAGCTAATTAAAAGTATTCATGTTCCAACCATGAGATTATATTATAATGACAATTTAGACAGCAGGATCTTCAAATGTCCACACATTCATAGCACTGCTATGTTTATTAGGGGATTGTCCAGCAGATTATTAGGACAGAAGTAATTACATATGCTCCCTCTAATAAAGAGGGCACTGAACTGGAATCAAGAAACCTGGTTTCTGTCATTGAGTCTTTCATTGATTTGTTGAGTATTCTAACTTATTCATTATCTCTTTGGGCCCCAGTCAGGATGTGGAGACTCACGAGAGTAGTTGTGGTCCAGACAAGATGACACTGTCACCAAAAGCTCCCAAGTGGAGTGGCTCAGAGCACTCTGTACTGAATGGACACCAGCAGGGTAGTGACTTCTACCAATCAAAAGAAGCATTTTTCTCCAAACCTGAAAATTACTCATCCCCAAAGTGTCAGAAATTGAGAGGAAAAAGCTCTTTGGGAGACTTGAGTTTTCAGATGAAAAACCAGATTTTTCTCAAATGTCTTTTGCTTGGTTGAAAACCCAGTTTGACATCAAAACGAGGTATCAACAGAGAACTTTCTACCAGCTGTACCTCAGTCTCACTGGAAGAGACAGGTAGTTCCTGTGAACAGAAGTAAAGGCAGAAAACAGGAGCGAGGAGACAATCATCTGTGGACTTCATGTGTTGTGCTGCCTCAAGGAATTCCTGCCAACTCTGCGCTCCGCTCCTTCTCCTGGCTAGCAGGAGTATCCTGAGGCATGCACATGTACACTGAGACCAGATAGATAAATTACTTCTGAGGTATCAGACTTTTGCAAATTCAGTTGAGCTCACTCTCTATAGTTTTTAAAAAAAGATCTGATGAAATGGAAGCATTATTTGTATTATAATATTATACTTACTCTATTTCATTAATAAATTCAAGGAGTTCTTAGGTTGTGTGCACAGCTGAGAATGTTTTATTGGTTGTTTTATTTCTATGAATAAGATCCACTTTAATGGGAGCAGAATATTTATTTTCTCACAAAGGGATTAATATGGCATAATATAGTACAGGTTTTGTCACATAGCTATATTCAGTGCCACTATAACCTGACTTGGGATAAAATATAGAAGTACATCAGGGAACATCTGATTTTATAGCTTTTAAATTTAGTATAATATAAACTCAGCTCTCTCACTAAGAATTAAAGTCATTGCAGGACAGAAAATTTTTGAACAAAGAACAAATCCATTATTCAATATGCAGAGTTCCAGACATGGTATTTTTCTTTAGATTCATTGCCTCTGTGTAATGCTGCCTTTGTTTGAGAAAGTTTGTTGTTTTTTTTTTTTGATAATATGAAAATAACTTCTCTGCAGAGGTGTTTATCTTGTTTTTTAACTTCAGGACCACCTAAATATTTTAAAGAAATTTATCGACCACATAGTGTGATACCAAGAAGTCAAAAGAAGGAACAGCATATCTGAGTCACAAACTCTTTGCATATTTGAGACAAATCATGTGTTAGGGATGGCACTGTAACCTACACAATAAATACTGTAACCTGTGAATTAACTCATTCCTGAAAGAACTGGATGCAAAACACATTTTAAGCCTGGTTAAAAACCAGTTTTTCAAAACACATCAGAGGAACTGAACATTTACGTGTCAATCCTAAATGCACTAAACCCAACAACAAACCTCCTGTTTGTGGGACCAAGGCTGTGGAGCTCAGTGACAGAATTGGATACAGTTTCTGGAAATGTCAACATATATTAGGTACAAAATGCTTCTGCAAATCAAGTGCTTGGTTTTCTGTCTAAATCTGAATGAAATAATTTTGATAATCATTGTTCCAGTTTTGGTTTTCTCTCTGGACCAAGGCCATTGCTAGACCCCAAGAAGAAGCTATGGGCCTTGTTCTCCACTCCTTAGCCTAGCGGTAGCCCTCCTATCAGCCAACAGATGTTAATTTCTCCTCCACTTCTTCTAACCTAAACATATATCCTAACCTAAACATATATCCTAACCACTTGCTTTTAAATAGAAGACAATGTTTTTTCAGTCTGCCTTATCATCCCTTGTGTTTCAAAGGGGAAAATAACATCTCTGAGGAGAAATCATTGTGAGGGAATGTTGCATTAAAAGTTTTTCTGACCTAACAAATAGCCAACAGCTTCCTTTCTGCCTTTATGTATTTCTTTCTGGGCTTGCACTACTTGCTAATGTGGATGTAACCTCAGAGTTTGGTTTGCTGTTTGCTGGTACTCCCACATTTATTTTATACTAGGTCCTCATGCATGTTGGGCCTTTTATATTTCAGCATATGAAATGACATATGACATATTATCATATTGACAAATGACAATATGACATATTTTCCCCTTTTAAGTGACTAACGAAGTGCGTAGTGACCTCTGAACACATGCATTTGTAGAAAGGTTGAAAACAGAGACCAAGGTTTGAGACTCCAGGTTCTGTTACCAGAAGTCACTTAGAAACCACAGGATGTGTCGCCATGTCCTTAACCACTGTCACACCCATGTCCTTTAGATCACAGAGCAGACATTTTGCAATATGCAATGCAATGTGCATTTGGATTGTCAAGACATGGGGGTATGGAAGCTTACATGTAGCAAACTAGAAGAAAACAGTGGTTTTAATAAGGATATGAATGTACTGTCTTTGGATATCTGCACGGTAGGATTGTCATTATTTTAGGACTTGCCACTGCATGGAAAGCTTGATCAATGGTTTGAAAATATTTTTTTTGCAATTATTATTATGTACTTCTAGACGAGTGCAGCTCACTGCTATATCTGTGGTGTTTCCAAGGATATGTTTTTCCCTGCAGGTACCAAAAGGAGGGAGAGAAATCATGGTACTAGGCTGGAAAGAGCATCCTGATACAGTTCATTGCACTACGAAGTCAGGAGTTCTTTGTGGACTAGTGGTAGATGACTGATAAATGGTACCTGCACTGCCGTGAACATGAAGCGCATTATTTGGGTACTACCTATTTAATGACCAGTCTCTCTCTGGTTTGTTGTAAGGTCTGTAAATAGTAGTAGGAACAAAAAGGGCTTCTAGAGCAAATGGTGGAGCTGCCTTTGACACTGGAAATCACATTTGGGTGGTTGGTGCAGATCAGCTTTTCTGAATGTTGTTTTAGTTGAGTCTGAAAGTAGCTGAAAATTTGTTAAAAAAATTCTTTTCACAAAACAAGCAGACAGCTGAAATCACTGCTGTTCACTGGGCTCTGGAAAGAAACTTTTGTTGTTGTGATTGATCTGAAGAGTTTAGAAAAGCATTTGCTTTCCACAGTTTTCTTCCTCATTTTACCTGGGACTCTGTGTTTTCTCCTGTGATCCCAGCTTCTGTTTCCTCTTCTTTTTGATTCTATTTCATGACTGAAAAAAAAAGGGTGAGACAAAGTGAAAAGCCATGAAGAGGAAGAAGAGATGTTATTAATTTAACGTTTTGTTGGAAGGCTTTTCATTTCTAATGAGGGATTGTTTTGGACACCCAAAGGACATTGCTCATTTTTAACAAACTGTAGTGCACAGATTATTGCTTTCAACTTTTCCTGTGGAAAATAAATGAAGTGAAGCTAAGATACCTCCTTAATATGCAAATAAACATAACTAAATTCACTGTGCTTAAGGTTAAAAGATGAAGGGACCCAAACCTCCCCAACTGAAAACTTTTGGATAGCTCTCTAAATGCCCTCAATGCTGACTCCACTGACGGAAGATGCTGGGGGCACTGTTCAGCGCTGTGAGCCATCAGAGCTGCCTTGGGGTGTCCAGCCCAGCCTCCAGCTGCCTGCCCAGAAGGATGTGGCTTGCTCAAAGGTCCTCAGACACTTCAGAGCATCTAGATGGCACTAGCAGCCTATATTTAGGCACCTGAACTGAGCCCCAGGGGTACAATTCAGCTTCACATTCAGACATTTGGATGTCTACAGTGTGCTCTAGGTGTCTACACTGAATAGAGACTCAGGTCTGAATTTGTCTACACATAAACATCTAATGTTATGTGAAATGTCCTCGGATATCAGAAGCATCTCTGGGGGGCTGGCAGTGTGGGTGAGCGGAATCTCTTCATAAATTCCCTCAACTGCACTGGGTTTCCGCACGTCGCTCCCAGACAGACACCTCCGCTGTAGATGTTTCCATCGACGCGCCTCAATCTGGAGCTGGCAGCCCCCGGGTGGCATCCGTGCCCTCCCACCCCGCATGCTCAGCCAGGAACAGATGGGGAAAGCACTCAGGGTGCACTTACTGCAAACCAGACCCTGACTGTGGTAACTCGATAAAATGACAGTCTTGTCCTCTTGTTTAACAACTGTGCTTGAGAAATCATGAAGGAGGAGAGCCAGCATAGCACAGTGATGGTCTCGCTGTGTGTTGCAAGGAAGGAACATCACTATTCCCTTTAACCTGATGGCTAGTCACCGTGGCTAGGTGACTCCCACTAGCTCTGACTATCTTTTTGCACCGCTGCTGCTCTGAGTTTGGCAGGCAAACAGTTCATAAAATTGATTTATAAATGAAGAGGTCACAGTAAATTCTTCTTATACAACACAGTTCAGCTTGTATATAACTGGGAGGCCAGGGCAAATTTTTGACATCTGCTCCCAGCCTACTTTTTGGAATGGTGAGTTGGTAAATCTGCATCATTCTGTGAACTGCAGTGAAGGAAGACTGCACTGAGCAATGATCTACTTGTAGAGATACTTACCTGAACCCCTGAACTGTATCAAGGCTAGTAGTTCCAGGATAACTTTTCCTAGATAAGAGATGCCCTTTAGGTGAAAAGTGGAGAAAAGTTGATCTGTAAGTATCTCAGAAGCATTTGTCCTAGAAAACAAAGTTATTCTTATATTTGCAAGGAGAAAGAAAAAAAAATCACCTGGACGTCCAGGTCTGACAGAAAACCTTGAGAAGCTCTGTAATCCAACCCTAGATCACAATTATTTTCTGTTTTCTCATGCAACGGGTAGGGAAACTGAGGCACGGTACAATTACAAGTTTTCCCGGGAGGTCCACAGCGAGAGATGCTGACGTGAGCCTCACACCTATATCTTAACCCCCATCTATTCTGTCCAGGAGTCAGGTTGAAGTAGAAGTGTGTTATGACACTCTTCTCTAGTAAATCCTGAAATGCACCAGGAGAGTGGGTGCAGTTAATTACTGAATCTCAGTTTAAACTTCTCCAACTAGATCTCCTCAGTGAGAACACAGGAGCACTCCAGATTAGGAGCCCTAATGAAAGGAGATGCATTCCTTCACCCAGTGAGTGAAATAAAGTGGACACTAGCTCTCCCCTCCACTAAAATCTTGATGAGGAAGAATAAAAAGCAACCTCAAGACTAATTTTCTGAGTTTCCAATCGCGAAATATCGCACACAATATTTTTGTAACATTGTAACCCTCCTACACAGGGGAGGAATAGATTATGACCCTCCTTTCCACACTATTCCTGATTTATACTTGTCTGAGATTAGAGGCTCTAGAGGTTCATCATAAAAGTGCTGACCCAGCCACTTGTGGGGCTGTGATAAATATTGCATGAGATATCCATACATGCGGAAATCTTTTATGGAACATTAATCACTGCTAACTTAATGCTGTGGGATGTTTTACTATTTTGTAAGTACTAAATGATTCATTTAAAAAGCTGATTTACTCTGAACTTTGACACAAATTTTTGGTGGGGTGAGAACGCAGAGATGCAGGAGCAGCAGAACTTCACTTTGAACGTGAGCTCTTTCAGGATAGGGAATGGGCAGAGATCAGCTTTCCTCTCTTTTTTTCTGTCCCTTTTTCTTTCCCATAAACTCTCTGGAGTTGCCAACCTAAAGAAGGTCTCAGGTACCACTTAGAGCTTCAGAGCGTGGACACTCACCCTTTTAATTTATAATGCTGGACTTCAGACACTCCAGCAGCGCTTCTCATTTTCCCTTAGTTACAAATCTTTACTTTTCTGGTACTTTTTTTTTTGCCCCAGGCTTAGACCAAGCCTTAGGCAATATTCATCTGAGTGAATGCAAAGGCATGATTCATCTCAGCAAAGGCAAGCATCTACTTTGACATGTATGACACTCTAAACTTGCTGGCTATGCGACAAGCCCTTCTTCAACTAGAAGGGAAATGTAGAGATGAGCCTTAACTTTTTGTAGCCATCACTAGCAAGTAATGCTCAGATGATTTAGAAATTCCACTTTTAGTTAGGCCACCCCACATCTGAGCTTCTCATTTAATCAACAAGGAGAAACAGGTCTTCGGGGGAAGACTTCTCTCACCCTAAAATAGGGCAGAAAAGCTGTGAAAGCTGTGATCTGCATGCACCTGCTTCTCTTCACGGTCTGTAAAAAAAAGCCAAAGCAATTTGCTCAGATACAGACAATTCTAGATAGATGAGGTGATCTCATCCATTAGCATCAGGTTCAGCCATATGGACCATGCGAGATGCCCTAGGGCATCATGGCTGCCCCCAGTTGCCCGCTCTGGAAGGCTCCGATCTTGTGCCATATCAGCCAGTCCCGCAAGGACATGCCTTGGACAACTCCCGTGGCACCTGACACCCACGTATGGGTAAGTGAATTGAGCCCTTGGTGTCATTTATTTGTACTCCTCCCCACACCTTGCAGGGTTTCTATTTGAAATAGCAAAATAATCCTTCCTGTCAACATTTTAAGAGAGTAAGAACCTATTTTTACAAGAGCCCGCTGCAAATACAGGATATTAGAGTCAAAGCTGAACTTCTGAACTGTGGTCTCCAAAAATAAGGCTTCTTTTTCCTCTTACTGGCAAGCAGATCAGCATCTCCTGCAATCCGGTTGCAGACCAGTGGCATTTAGGCTAGAAGGGTTCTGGCTGTTTGTTGCTGACTGGGCTTGTGATTGTGCAGATCACAGACATTTTCAGCATCCTTTGGACCACGGCTGACCTTCATGTGCTTGTTTCCTTCCTTGGCTGACCCTGTTTATTTGCTTCCCACAGTTTGATTTCCTCAGGAATAGTAAAATCTTTCTCCTTCCTTTTACTACTGCCCCAGCGAGCAACATCTGATGAGCTGCGTGCATCTGGCAGCTGGAGCTGCTGGCACAGATCTCTGCTGTGCAGGTGTCATCACTGCACTTTCATGTAAGAGCCGAGCACCTGTGTGGCATAAGACATTCAAGGATTTATGGAAAGCAGGACTGTATTTGTATGGGAAAATGCCTCTGGTTTCAGACTCCTTTTTAATTTTTGATGGGAGATGTTGAAACAGAGAATTTGGGTGTCTCACGTAGAGTTTGTTTTTCAGCGGGACTTTTCTTTTGTTCCAGAACACCCTTACTAGCAAACTGTTTGCATAACTAAAACAACAGGAGTTTGTGACTGCACCAGCTTAGGAAACACACAGAGCAGTAAGATGAACAGAGCGGATGGAATTTCTTATATCCTTTTATAAAATGATCAGTATATATCAGAATTTAGACTTGATTCTCCATACTGAGTGTAACTTGACCATAGAAAACCTATAATACAGAACAGGATGCACTGATGTCCTCTTATTTGATGCTGGAGAAACAAAATTCAAAGATAGCAATCAAGCTAGCTAATTGAGAGATAAAAATACAGAAAATCTACGCTGCATTTTAGCAATGCTGGAAACTCTTTCTATTCCTTTTGTTATGTCTTCCATTTTCTTGCCAATATCTGTATTTTTGAATTCTCTTAATATGTAACTGCATAGAAAAACATATACATTAGGTAGGTTTAAAGAAAAGTAACCTTGTAAACATTTTGCTGGAGGTTTTAAATGTTAATGAGCCAGAGTGAAGTTCTTGCTGTGGGCAACCCACGCATCTCTGAAAAGTGTAAACAGCAAGAAGGAAGGGCAATTATAGAGGATGGTACAAGGTGGTATAATTATCTGTAATGGGCTGGAATTACTGAAGGGAAGATGTAGGCAGGTTGTAGGCGAATGACTGTGAGCACTGGTATGATGAAGCTGTGGAGCGGTCCCCTGGTTTGCTTGGACTAGAGTTGTTGCAATGGACAACAGAGGACCTTGTTAAAGGAGAAGAAATTGTTAAGAAAAAGTTGCGCAGCAGTAAAGTACTATGTTTATACAGTGGGTCTGTACATCTAGTCTTTGTTTGGTCCCATCCCTGCCATGTGATAGGTGTATGCCTGGGAACCTGGAAAAAGGGGAGTGAGGAGCTGGTTGCCACCATTGGAACAGTTCGTTTCACCTACTGCTCACTGCCTCACTCCATAATACTCTGTTCCTGAGGTCAAAACAGAACTAGTGTTGCATGTACAATGCAAACAATGTCCATTGGATGTCCAGTAAATTCAGCTTTTCTAGGAAACCTTAGATTTACTTAACAGATTCACTGTGTTGTCCATACATCAGAGACCTAAGCTACCCATTACAGGAGGGGCTGTAGCTTATAGCCGTTTCATGCCAATGCAACTTGATGAGCATCCCTTCCCAGACAAAAAAGTGAAGCGTCATTGGTCAACACTAGAATTTTTTAAAGAAAGTCCTTGTTCCTTGAGATGTTTTGCTGTCATGAGGAGAAAAGAAATCCAGAAACAGTATGAATTTCATGTAAATTGGTTAAATAAAGAGAAATAGTAATGGCTAGTACTAGAGTAAAACCTTCCTTTTAGCTCATACAAAGCTATGAAATACAAAGTTATGAAATATTGGAAAGTACATCTTGAATCTGAAGTCAGACTACACTGGAATCTAATCGTTAATATGACTCTAGAAGAAACTAAAGCTGTTACAGAAGCGATTTCCCACTTGGGAAAGGCTGTGGGAAGCCAGACCTCCCTGCCTCTCATCAGAACTAACAAAGCCTTTCAGAGAGGGAGTCGTCTCAGGTGATGGGGTAATGATAGGAGAGGGGACCTGAAATTCTGCTTCCTGCTCTGTCTGGTTCAAACCATGGACCTGGCTTCCGAGCTTTAATTTCTTAGCTAAAGCTAAAGAACCACAAAAGCAGGGTGAAAATAACCCTAAGATAAACGTGGGAACTGTGGAACCATGTCTCGGGTGGTGGGCATTTATGACAGCACCTGGTGTTGATGGGGAACAAAAGAGGCCACGATAGTAAATGCACAGCATCTCTCTCTCTCTGCTTTGGGTTAACAATGATAATGTCTGCAAAGCGTAGCAATTCCCACAGGAAGCTGGAGAGACGGGGGAGAGCCTGGCTGGTGGAGGGGCTTACAGACCAATCTTTTTGTGCCTTCTCTCTCTGCCTTTTTCATTTTAATCAAATGTTTTGTTTCTGTTGAAATCGGTACAAGCATGACTTAAAAATGGCTCTATTGTGAATGATTCTCGGTTTCCTGCCAAAAGTCATTTTAGTGGGAAATGCTGGAAAATCCTTTTGTTTGCTGGCAATCCCTCCTTGTGAAAGACCAGCTGCTCATTTCTGTTAACAGAGCAGGTCTTGAGTCCTCAAGGGGAATACACTGTTCCAGCAAAGCCTGCCCAAATGCAAGTGCAAAAGCATAGGAAAGCCATTGGGGAGGAAGACAAAGATTCAAAGATGAAGATTTTTGGCTGCAGCAGTGTCTGCCTTTGCTTAGGGAATGACTCACAACCTCATGGCAGCATGCACAGCAACACTTCCTCTTGTTAAGAACATTTTTGGCCACGCTGGGCCCCATCACATCAACTTGTGTTGATTCTTTGGGCTTTTGATCTTTCTCCTCCAAGTCAGGAGCTTCTGACTGACACCCAGTTTCTAGAAGGGGCTGTGGGAAACGCACCGGGACAGACTGGCCTCATGGGGAGAGACAGAGATGGTTGATGCCCTCTGTCAAGAAATCAGTCAGTAATACACAAAGCTGTGAGTGCTGCAGACTTATTGGCAGAAGTTTTAGATACAGGCATCACACAAGCACTGATAAGCCTATGACACCTAGTGAGGCGATTTTCTTGCCAGGGGCTATTTCATTCCTTCCACCTAGGGTCTGTATTCCTGACTGCTCTTCGCTTTCCTCTTCCCTCCCCTCTCTTTAGATAAAATAACCAGAATTAGTTTCTTTGCTTTAATGTAGATGCTGCTTGTCTTGGGGAAAACCTATTTCATCTGTCTGGGTAATAAGCCCCCCGTTAAGAGCCATGGTATTTTTAGGAGTTGCTTGCATATATAATCATGCTTTGCATTGCCAGGTATTTTATAGCACACCAGATTTTCCAACATTGTCAGACTCTCTTTATTTCTTTACTGACAAATAGGCATATATCTCATTCCCAGCAATGATAAGCTTAGCTGCAGGAGCTACAAGAGTGGAAATCAGAGACCAAACATGGCTATTTCGGTACGAGCAATCCTATTCTCCATCCTCCTGCTAATGGTGGCAGAGAGGCTCTAGACTTACACAGGGGAATTTGAAGAATTTAGATTCCTGGGAATCTAAAAGGTGTCACAGACAGTGGCAGCAGCTACCCTGCACTTAACTCAGTGAATGCTGGACTGCTTTGTTTCTTAGAGGAATTAGCTGAATGAATAAATAGCTGTCTGCCCCTACAAAAATGAAGTCTAATATGCAATTAAAAAGAAAGATTTTCCTTCTGAGGGTGTGGGGAGCTGTTAGATAAAATTATAGGAGGACTAGATGTGAAAAGTACTGTCGTTTCACATATTTAAAGATGAGGATAATTAAAAGAAGTGAAACATATAGAGTCTGTCTTTAAAGGAGAATGCATTTGTAAGCCCCCATGCTAGTATCTGTATCATTAGGGAGAATGTAAGGACTAGTTATGGTATGTGGCAGATAGAAGACTAATTACAGAACACACGCTTGGTTTTCCTTAATATAATAATGAGAGTTCATTAAACAGTGGCAGGGAACAGCAAGATCAGTGCTGCAATCTTATTATTATTTATTTCTCTTACAGTGCTGCACGTAGGAATCAAATGAAACGGGAACCCCTGGTGCGCCAGGTGCTGCATAAGCACAAATCCGGTGATTGAGTCCTGCCGTTTAAACGCCGCTTTCTGTACCCGTTTCCTGTGGGGATTAGAGTCCAGTTCTGACCACGTTGAAGCAAGTAGCTTTTTTCACTCGAACTTGTGGGAATTAATTTTCCACTAAGTACGTCAAAGGTTTGCCTGGTTGAGCACTAGCAGAAAGATCATGCAGGGGCTGAGGATGTACATGAAAGGGCAGAAGTAGAAGTTGCATTGGGTAAGCAGGATGGTAGCACAGGCATATAGATTGAACTATTCATAATCCCTGGGTGAAGAGGTTGGATTATTGCAAGAACTGCTTATTTGAGAAGAAAAAGGGGAAATTGATAAATTCAAATTTCCTAGAGCTTCCCATGTGACCCAGAGACTATGAAATATCCAGCATAGCGTCTGCATGGCGTAACCGGTTCCTAATCCTCTCCCATTTCTAGGAAAGGGATTCAAATGAAAATGAGCCACAGACCAGCCAAATCCCAGGTGTTGGGCAGGAGACTCACATGATTTTTCCCCAGCTCTGTCCTCTGCCTTGGGAGTACGATGGCACATTCTCCCCGGTCTGCTGAACGCCCTGCAGCAGGCTGACCGGTCCAGACGAGTCAGAGGAGTCCCACTGGTTAACGCATCTTCCCAGCTGGAGCCCTGTGCCGTAATCCTTCTGTCACCTCTGAAATGAGCCAACACGTAGAATCTCACCCATGGGGTCAGAAAAATATCAAGAAGTTTGTCTACAACTGAAACACCTGGCAAGGGGAAAAAATTTTATTTGGTATTTCCTTCCACTGAAATGTCTTGCGTCTTTTCTAATTGTTAACTCTATCCCAGCTGAAACCAGGACGTTAATCTTACTGATTTGCACTCTATGATGTAGGTAACATAGAGTAATAAAGAAGAAAGGAAATCAAGACACATTTAGGTCATTTTTGTCACCAGTATTTCCTTCTTCCCAGTGAACACTTGCAGCATTTCTTACACATGCACTCTGCTAATATAAGAGTCTTCATTATCAGAAAAGATCTACAAGCTCAGGATCCTCTTCCCAATACTTATCTGAACTGGATGCAGAGAAAGAGATTAAGAGTAGGATAACCATACCCTGATATTTTCCCAGGATACTTTTCTAGTTTCCTGAGACTTCTGGCTCAGAAATTTCTGGAGGTAAAGGTGCCTTCTGGATTTTTTTTTTTAATGGCCATCTGGTTTCTCTTCCATTATATAATGGCTTCTATCTACAGTCACCTATAAATATGGTATGTAATTAATTATCTCATTTTTTCTTTGTTGTTTGTTTTTTTTTTTTCATCTGGTACTTGCTGTTTTTATGTTATTCCTTCTATTTTGTTGGAAAAGACAGCTGGCAGTTGTCCACCCTTTCACTGTTTTCATACTACTTACGACATCACAGACCTTTTTCATGTCATTTGTTTCATTTTCAGGCAAAGAAATGAATTAGTTCCTCAAATGGAGACTATAAGTGTACTTCAGGAGATATAACCCTATGCTGGAAAGAATCATGTTTGTTGGGGACGTTATAGACTTCCTTTGGCAGAAATTGCAGTATATATACAATTGTTTTACTTTGAAGGGTTTGTCTGCAATAATCAATTTCTTTGGTCGGGAGCCAATATTGGCTTTCCAAAAGTCTTGAGTTATCAGTGTTGCCTGAAGATGCAGTGCTGTTTGATGGAAATGATTCAGTTCCTAAACATAGGTATCTAGTATGAAAAGTCCTAGGTTATCCAAGATAACTACATAGGGTAGCAGAAATGAGACAGGATCTGAAGGGGACCTAATTTTTTTGGAATCTGGTCTGGACTTTCTCAAGGCCAGATCAGATAACCTAGGATATGTCAGGTGATATTTACTGCCTCCTTTTAGCCAAGTGATTCTTCTCTACACTGCTGAAAGTTACCCCTTCTGTATGAAGATACCCACATAAGGAATTGGGTGCTGGCTTTCAGGTACTTCAGTTTAAGAAAGTTGTTGCCATGATTTTCACTTACACACAATGATAATTTTTATCCTAATCTATATGAATAAAAAGGCAGTTCCAGCTGTGCTGTAAGCAATTGTTTAATGAATCCACATTTGGTTAGCATTACTGTCATTTCTCTGGATGTTCTTGTGTGGCTTTATTTGTATATTCTAATTAAAAGAACTTAGAAGCTCTTGGATGTCTACTTTATTTATGCATTTTTTAATTAGAAAATTCAATAGTTAAGAATTGGGGCATGCGAAGATACAGCCATTTCATCTCCTGCTGTGATCTTGTTGTATGTCCCAAATTAATTGATATCAAGCCAAGTTAGAACTTGGATAAAAATGCCTTTAGGGATTAATCCTGGGTGTATTCGCAGGTCAGGTTGATGATTTAATATGTGTCAGCTGTACAAGACCGCTGAGTCTTGCATTTGTTCTTGTCATGTGGTGCCAGGCATCCTTGTCCTGGAGATATACAATCACTAAAGATCCTGTGATGCATTTTCCAAAAGAGGAGGTTTTGATCCGGATGGTCTGGTCCATTTCCAAAGGCCTTGTAACCTCCGGAGTTACAATCATACCTGTGTCAGTGGGGCATGATCTCATTCGTCACTTCCAAGGCCAAATCCTCTGGGGCCAAGGGAGCTCTTCCAGCTGAAATGGACACACAACCATCCAGTCTAGGTGGGTTCTACAGAGCGCTTCACAGGGGCCATACGCAACTCCCTACAAAAAAATAATCAAATAAAACAATTGGATCCTTGAGAAAGTTGCTTTTGAAAAGCACACATATGATGTCATTTTCTTACGGAAGACCCTGTGCCTCATTTTTGTGGTTGTAGGAATGAGAAGATGCTTACAGCAGTGATTTGGACACTTTTATTTTTCTGTTGCCATGGATGAGTGAACCTTATGAACAGTTCTCTCAGCTGCTACTGTTTAGCTGGAAAGAACAAAGATGTGGACAAAAGACTTGGCTAGTTGAGTACCCCTTTACTCCTGGAAGAGTAAAAAGGGGCAAGGGGCTGGGGATTCCCATAGGTTCCCAGACTTTTCAGTTTCTTAATCTCTTCCTTCACTTGCAGCCTGTGAAAAGGAAACACACTGATAAATATCATGAAAGACAGCATAACTTCACAGCAGCTTTCCTATGGAGGGCTGAAATGAAATTTTTCACCTTTTCTCTTGTGCTACCTCTGAAAACAAGGACAAAAGACCCATTGTTTTTGGTGAAGCCAAGATTTTCACCTGCATTGTCCTGACAGTGATTCTGTGTAGCACAAACAAGAAATTATGCAAGAAGAATGCCTTGATACTATGCTATTTATATGTATGCAATGCTAAATGAATAAGAAGCTATACATAGATGATTATAACGTGTCAGCACTTAAGAATTGATAGAAGTAAATTACACCCTTGCTCACAGACACAATACAGAGGCAAAGGCTTGAATATGCAAAAAAAGTGGGGTCCCCATTTTCCCATAAGAAGAGGAGGCTCAGAGTAAAGTCCATGGAGGCAAATCTTGCATCATGATTACTACTGCTGTATCTGTTATAGAGCAGTGTAGTTACGTGGAGGAGGACTTGATTGCAAATATTATTTACCGTCAGATCCTTTTCTCTGGTATAATTCTGCTCAGCATATTCTTCTGAGTTCTGCCTTGGGTCAGCAATTCATGCCATTAAATGAACAGTAAATCCCAGTAACCTTCCCCTGCTCTCATGCAAATACATGCAAATGTAAAAATGACAACTGAAATTTATCAGAAATCCATGGTCAGGTTCTCAGCTATATTACACCACCAGTTTGCACCAGCTGAGAATCTGACCCTAGCACTGTTTTTTTTTTTGTCACCTAGATTTGATTAGAAATCCCTTTCTTAAAGCCTCTGTAAACATGTGTTCTTTAATTCTATTTTAAATTCTCAGTGGAATAAGAATGTGTCCAATTTACCCGTGCAGAACGTGGCTAGAAGAAGGCTCTTCAGTGCTGAAACACTTTAAAACACCATCTTTAAAACACTTCATGGAGACAGTAATGGAATTTTCCTCCTTTCTACCCAGCATTCCCGTTTCTAAAACTTCAAAAAAATACCAGCCAGCAGAATGCAGAACATGAATTGCTTAAAATCAGGCATCTTTCCTCTCCTTCCCTTCCCCCATGTAAAGTGATTTTCTTTTTAAATGTTTCAAAATTTGCAGCTGTGCTACTGTAACAGGATGTTCTTAGCTATGGGAAACATGAGCATCCGTATGCTTTCTGACTGAAATTGTTTTAATTCAATTTTAGTGTACACTTGACGTGATGAATTCAAGTCATGTAACTATTGAATAAGCATTGAGGAAGACGGATTGAGATGGGGAAAAGTAACGTGTCATCAAATGACACATTTTCTTCCACCCTATCTCAATGTCAAGGGCACAAAAGAAAGGGAATGAATTAGTTTGAACAAATATACTTAGAGACTCGTATTCTGGTATCTATTGCATTGCTCCCAGTTTGAATTCAAACTGTGAAGGAAGCATTTGGGTACTGAACTGAAGATTTACCGGGAAGAGGTAGCAGCACTAGGGGAGAAGTAGAATCATAGAATCACTAAGGTTGGAAAAGACCTCTAAGATCATCAAGTCCAACCGTCAACCCAACACTACCATGCCCACTAAACCATGTCCCTAAGTGCCTCATCTACACGTCTTTTATGTATAAAAAATGGAGCTCTTGGTGACCTCTCTGTAATGTTTTATATCCATTGGAGTTGCCAGTGTTGCATCTGTCCAGGTTTCCTTTGATACGATTAGGACGATCCCACGAGGAGAATGCTTTCACCAGCCAGGGAAGTCCTGCAGTTCTTTTTTCTGCCACAAAATTTCCATGTGATCCTGGGCTAACCACGCAGCAGGGCTTGAAGCACGGTCACAGGAGAGGTGGGGAGTGAATTAGTGCGGCTTAATGAGCGCTGTGTTGGCTGGTCTTGTTTGCGCTTTTGGCTGTCCCCAGCACGAACGTGTCAGCTCCAGCCCCCAGGAAGGGTCGGTAGAAGCAAAGTGGATGTTTCATGCACTGTTGCCACTGAAGAGTCATCTGTGATGCTGTGGTAAACAATAGCTGTGAATAATATGACAGTACAGAGTATAATATATTGTCAAAATAGTTATCCATTCGTTTTAAAAAGAAACTGACAGAAATATAGTTAAATTCATCTTGATTTATGAATGACTCAACAGCACACTTCAGTTCCAGTAAGTGAGGATGCAAACAACCACATATTTCATCCTTTGAGGGACTGGGGTCTAAATTCTGGTTCAAGGAAGAGCCTGGTTATTTAATATTCCTCTTTAGTACCTAGTGCTGCTATAAATCCTTTCTACGTTGGTTAGTTAAACGATATTTTATATTCCTGATATATTGATTAAGAGACTAAATTAAATAGCTTGTGTTAGATTAGCATTTTCTTCTGGGAGCAGTTGAGCAGTGAAGGCTGCATGGCCTCTTCTGGAGATGCTGGGTCTGCAGACCCCACTGGTCTGCAAAGGTGGACTTGGGCTTGTGAGGGATATGCAGTGAATACAAGAGCCTGCTGTGCATGCCTCAAAGTCAAAGTTTATATGGAAAAGCTTCATGAGAAGGAAAATGTAGCAGGGTAAAAGCATGGATCCACACACAGTTTCTGCTTTCAGCAGGTTGAGGAAAGCAGTCATGATATAGTAGAGAACTACCGACTGATGGTAATGTATGACCACTGTCAAGAAACTTCACCTCTCTTTTCCTCTACGAAATGCACTGATTGCCTTTCTGAACATGATGAGGCTTCACCTGTGCTTTCCAAAATGCTTTGCATTCCTTCTCTGAGATGTATTAAATACCTGATACTTGCAGGACGTACTGTTGCTTAGTAAAGATTTGTCCTTTTGCTAGCAACAGCTTTCACTCATGGACTCTATTCACCGCCAGCCGAAATGGCCTGATTCGATTGCATGCTTGGCTCAGATCGTGCTTTCCCAGTGATTTTTTTCTGTACCAGGTCCAGCGATTGTTTTGAATGAGACTCCTCATGCCCTTCTGAATCTGTTGGGCTTTTTCTTTGTTCTGTTTTGTTTTATTAACAGTGACTGGAGTTTTGAACAAAGCTGTTCACAGCAAATATTTCAAGTTTTCCTTTGCCTGCTGCTGTTCCTCAACGTACAGCCAGGAGACATCGTTGGGAACGTACCTCTGCCAAGATGTGCGTGTACATGCAAACAATACCCAGCTAAAGGGGTGACCCCAAACAGAGCCTTTCAACGTAGCTTTCAAGAAACTTTTTTTAATGCATGTGAATTGGGATATTACCTGGACTGAACACATCACAGATTTCCCCTCCCTTTGTCTATACCTCAAGCCGTATCTCATAAACCAAATTTATCACTTCACATAGTTCTTTTGAAGATATTTCCATAGGTGAAGCCAAAACCAATTGCTCCCAAACCTAACTGTTGTTCTTTTAAGAAAGATAAATATCTCAGTATATCTTGTGCACTAAAGATAACCAGAGTTATAAGAAAATCTGATATTTGTCAAGAAAAGATGCAGAAGAAAATTGCAGACTTGAAAAACCACATTCCTGACAAAAAAAAAAAAAAAAAAAGGCTGAAATCTCCAAAGTGGAATCAGGATTTTAGATATATACTGTATTCAATGGACATGTATCTGAATCTTTGAGATCACTTTGGAAATTTCATCCTCCAAATGCACTTCTTAAATTTTTATGCAGCAGGGTCTCTTTCAGGGAGAGCTGTGTCTCAGGTACTGCATGTTGTTGAAATATTTAATGAGTATGTAAGGATAGGAGAAAACGGATATAAACCATTGCAAAGGAAGAGACCACAGACAAAAAATAATGCTTTTGTAGCCAATGATGTAGTCACATACTTTGCGACCTGCTTTGCCTTAAACAACAACCCTTGTCCTTTGGCAACTCTCTTTGTGCCTTGGGTCTAAGGTGAGGACGGAGAATGGCTTTCTGAACACAGCATATTGTACAGCAGAAAGTTCTTCTAGAAGCTCACTATTAAGATGCAAATCCATAGGCAAGAGGGCTTTGTTAGGTCCTTAAAATTTTAGTTGTCTGCTAAGTCAAAAAATAGGGACAAAAGACACTTGAGGAGAATTTGTGTTAGTTGAAAGCCATGTTTTGTCAAGTCAAAATGATTAAAACTTATTATTATTATTATTTTCCCAACGTCTGGAAGGTAAAGACTGAAAACTGTCATGTAGTCATCCAGAAAAACCTTACACTCTGCAAAAGCTGTATTTAACAGCTTACAAAGTGATAACTCCTCTCTCTCTCTCTCTCTCTGGGCTCGTTATGCCATCAGATACCTTTCTGTACCTCCTATGATGGTGTCAGCATCTCTTACATATGGAAGCGGTTTTGTCAAGATAAAATATTTGGTACTTCAGCAGCACCATTGTGCTCTAAAGAAGTTCAAGCACTGTCTTGGGTTCTCCCCACCACACACTGCTTCAGCAGCAGCTGTGAAGTATAATGGATGAATGTGCTGCTGTGGGGAGAACTGCTCAAGCGTACAGCCTCATCGCTGAGGAGAGAGCGGGGTCCCGTTCCCCTGCCTCAGCCTCCCACCTGCCTTCGACACCCAGGCGCCTTGCTGCTTCCCATAGCACCCCTCAGACCTCCATCTGTCCCATTTAAGTCACTGCACCTGCAAAAATTTATTTAATTTTTTTTGCTCAGCTTCACTTTTCACACAGATGGCTCAGTGTTTACAGACTTTCATAGAATTGTCCACTGGGGTCAGGGGCACAGAGGGATTCCCTCCGTTGCCCCATTATAATATTCTAAGTTGGGAGAGGTAGTAATTCAAAGCCTGTATATCAGTAATTTTTTTCTGTTGAGTTCCGTGTTATTCTAAGGACTGTCTCCAACACGTTTGAGAAAGCAATTTACCTCTGTGCAGTTTTTATCATAAACAATTGCCCCATGTGATTTTGTCAACTATTATGCCAGATCAACTCTCTGAGGACTTTGCTGTTCCTATTAGTGGCAAATGCTGAAAAGTTACCTCAGTGACATAACTTGATTTGCTGAGGAAGCTGGTGAGAATTGGAGTCATGTCTATTACCGAGACCACCCACCCTCTTTAATTTTATGAGGCAGTAGCATTTTGTTGTTAGCCTGTTTCATAAAAGTGTCGTGCCAAGGATGCTGGTTTGATATAGAATCATAGAATCATAGAATCATAGAATCACTAAGGTTGGAAAAGACCTCTAAGGTCATCGAGTCCAACCGTCAACCCAACACCCCCATGCCCACTAAACCATGTCCCTAAGCGCCTCATCTACACGTCTTTTAAATACCCCCAGGGATGGTGA